>VWYH01008211.1:880569-1008107 GCA_013399365.1 Pampusana beccarii
GGGGGGCGTTTTGCGGATGGGAAATCTTTACGAAAGGTGAAATGTCATTTAAACGAAGTAAACAAAGTGGTGATCATCCAGGGCAGCTGGGCCACAGGATGCCGTTCGCTTCCAGTCCCAGCTCGGTCCGGTTTCGCTTTTCTCCGCCCCCACCCCGGGGTGTCCGTGCAGCGGGTTCCGCATCCCCCGGAGCGGAGGCCCCCGGGGACCCGGGATGCGCGGGGGCGGGAACGGGGACCCGAGGGGACCTGAGGGGACCCGGGGATGCGCGGGGGCGGGAACGGGCGGGGCGGCCCCCGCGCGGCTCGCGCCGACTCCTCCGTGCTACGTCACCACCTCCACCCTCCAGCCGCGTGACGTCATCGGCCCATTGAAAGGCGCGGGGCCGCGCGGCGCCACGTGCAGCCCCCCCCGGCCGTCCCGCCGCGCCCATGGCCGCGCCGAGCTCCCTGGAAGCCGTCAAGAGGAAGATCCAGTGTCTGCAGCAACAGGCGGATGAGGCGGAGGATCGAGCCCAGGTGCTCCAGCGGGAGCTGGACCTGGAACGGGACCTGCGGGAGAAAGTGAGACCGCCCGGGCTGCCCGCTCGCCTCTCTCGGTCGCTCTCTTCCCGGGCTGCGCTGCTCCTTCCTTCCTCTCTCTGGCTCTCTCTGGCTGGCTGGGCCCTGCTCCGGGAGGGGCTCGGCCGCCTTCACCCCTCGGCCCTTCCCCGCTCCGCGAACTCCCCGCGGAGCCGCCGCCGCTTCGCCCGCACCATCCCCGGGGGCACCGGGCGGCGGCTCGTCCGGGGCGGCTGCTGCTTAACGCGCTTTGGGGCCATTTCCTTCGGAAAAAGGGTTGCGAGCGGCGCTCGGCATCGGGAGGCGGTTAGGAGTTCGGTAGGAAATGGCTGTTTAATTAGGAAAAAGCGCTGCATGCCAAGGAGCGGGGAGTTCCCGCCGCTGGGCGCCGCACCGCTGGCTCCGCCACAGCTGGGAAGTGTCCGAACTGCTGCGAAAGAACTTTCCCTCCTGCTTTGCACAGAGAAATGCGAACTCTCCGCTAGCGTGCGGCTCTCCCGGGGCCGGACAGCTGGTTTCACTTAGGTTGCTGTGTGATCAGCCTTCCCGGCATCTTCCTGCTATTTTATCACATGTCAGCGAGTGAGTTTTACCGTATAAGGACTGCGGGCAGCTGCTGGGAGAGGTGGGGCCAGCCCGGCTTCCCATGGCTTGGGAAACTTGCCTAATGAAAATATCACTTAAAAGCATCCCGTCTAGTGCAAGGAGTTTTGCAGACTGGCCCGTAACAGATTCCGGTTTTCTACATGATCGATACCTTGTGTATAGATCCAGAAAGCTGGGTAGAAAGCAAATGAAATGTTGGCTAATTTACGATGGGAGGAATCCTGGGTCAGCTTCCATTTGGATGGGTCAGTGAAATCCGTTCCAAGATGGTGCGGCCATGAATGGAAACCACTTCCTCCCGCTCAGGAGGAGCCTCAGAAACCAAAGCGGAGAAGCTGCAGCAAACAAATAATTTTCAAAGTGTTTAACATAAAGCATAAAACAGTTGCCCTTCCAGGATCTATAGTCCGAAACAAAAATCTTATACATAGCAGTCATGCTCAGATTTGGGGACAGTTAATCAATGAAGGTGCAAACGTGGCAGTTATTAGAGTGGGGCTTTATTTTCTTTCGAATAACAAGCAATTAAAGGAGCCATATCTTAATAGACACAATGAATTTACAGCCACCCATTTGTTGATATTGCCTGTATGGTATGCGAGCATTTCCCCCAACAACCTCTCCCTTTATTATCTAGCCTGGTTTTTAAACACTAATAGTGTTCCCAATTACTGTGCAGTTTATTCAATAATATACAAACAGACCTTATTATTAAGAAATGCCTCTGCCTCATTCCTTAAATCCCACAGGAAGCCATGAAAAAGGCAAGTGAGCTTCTTGTAAGAACATGTAATTTTGTGTTCAAAGCAGCCGAGGCCAGTGGGATCTGCCCCACCGGCCGCGCAGAGATTACGCAGCGCAGAGATTACACGGCACAGAGATTACGCAGCGCAGAATTACACAGCACAGAGATTACACAGCGCAGGACCCGCGTGGGTCGTGAAACGGCTGAACTTCAGCAGGGGCTCTGACAGGAATTGCTGCACAACACACAAACCAGCTGGGGAGTTTTTGGAAAAAGCCGTTATGGAAACAGTTGAGTTTTGAATTTGTGACTCCTCTGGGTAGATCCAGCCCACTGGAGTGATCTGAAAATAGTTTTCCGTTGGAAACCGGCGTCCAATCCCTCATTGTGTGGCAGGAATGATAAGTGCCGTTAAAAACAAAGCACATACTCCATACCTTGGAATTCCTGAGATGCCAGAGTTTAAACAAACACCAGGCAGAGATGGAGGTTCCTGAGCCCCCCTGTGCACACCGGGAAGCCTTTGCCGTTTTGAGGAAACTTTTAGTTGAGAATATTTTTCAGCAGCGGGTTCGGAGGTAACGTGGGCCCTGGGCGGTTTGTTCCGCAGGCGGAAGGTGAGGTGGCGGCTCTGAACAGACGCATCCAGCTGGTGGAAGAGGAGCTGGATCGCGCCCAGGAGCGCTTGGCCACAGCCCTGCAGAAACTGGAGGAGGCTGAGAAAGCGGCGGATGAGAGCGAGAGGTACCGTCCCGCTTCTGTTTGGGTTTTCTAAAAATTTGAAAACACATCAATAAAATGTTCCTGTATAATTTAGCATCTGCTTGCGCTGATGTGCATTGCAGGTCAGAGCCCCAGAACTAGAGGTATCTTTTTTATAAGCTTAAATGAGGAATTCTGGTAGCCTTGAAGAACACAGAGTGTGGTCAGAATGGGCCACTTTTGGGTTACAAATACTGAATTCCACTGTGGGACTTTTGAGATAAAAGTGCTAAAATGCTTCTCCCTTAAACACACTGGCTTTGACTTCTGCAGAGGAATGAAGGTTATCGAGAACAGAGCCATGAAAGACGAAGAGAAAATGGAAATTCAGGAAATGCAACTGAAGGAGGCGAAGCACATTGCTGAAGAAGCTGACCGCAAATACGAAGAGGTAAAAGCGATAAGGAAATGATTGAACGTACGGGAGAACCGTGAGCAACTTATTACTGTGCAGTTTTAGTCATTCTTTGTACGCCTTTCACTGGGTGATGGTTCAGCTTTGGGACATTCCCTAAAAGGTGTCATTTTACTGGTGACTTTAGCAGCACCTCAGATATTTCATGCTAAGAACACTGCAAAATGGAACGTACTTAGGGCAGGAGTCTGTTATGTCTCTGTAATTCTGTGGTTCAGAGGAAAGCAGGAGCGCGGCGCTTTGAGCTGTGTAAGAGATGCCGGACCGGCTCGGTACAGCGGTTTTCTCCTTACAGGTTGCTCGGAAACTGGTTATTTTGGAGGGTGAACTGGAAAGAGCTGAGGAGCGCGCAGAGGTGTCCGAAGTGTGAGTAATTTGAGATACACAGAGTAGTTCAGAATATACAGTAAAGGTCAAAGCTTTATCTCATTAGAAAAATTTACTCCTGGTGTAGGTAGTACCTGTAGAAAAGCTTTTTTGTACCCTATACACCCAGTTTTCTCCTTTCAGATTTAATATTAGAATTGCTTCATCCCTTGTATTTTTAGACGTCTTGAAAATTAAGTCGTAACAGGAACAGTAGTAATGTGTAATTTTTTCCCCTATAGTAAATGTAGCGACCTGGAAGAGGAGTTAAAGAACGTCACCAACAACCTGAAGTCTCTGGAAGCTCAATCTGAAAAGGTCGGTTCTTTGGTCAACTAAGGGATGGGGGCAAAGTCAGAAGCTGTAAATAAAATCCATAGAAACAATCCAGCAATACAAAGCAGGTGAAGGGGTTTGGGTTCCTGCCTGTGTAACGGGGTGATGTGGGTTCGCTGGTTTGGTGCTGCAGGGTCAGCCCCGTTACGGTCTGAGGTGACACGCAAAGGATCTTGGACATTCCCAGTCTTAAAACGACGGTTTACGAACCACAGTCCGAAATGTCTTGGTGAAGAGGGGAAAAGTACGGAAAGGGTGTTCACAGCTGTTGGAAAAGGAAAAGTGTTTATAAATAGGTCACGGTTTCGTAAACATGTGTTATTGTTGCTACAACTTCCCTTAAAGAGTGTTTATTGTTTCTGCAGTACTCGGAAAAAGAAGATAAATACGAAGAAGAAATCAAGATTCTGTCTGACAAGCTTAAAGAAGTAAGTCCATCTGTCCCCACTCTGTATTTTGGCGTTGGTTTTTTGGCAGCGTCCAATTACTCTATTTAATTTCTTTTAGGCCGAAACTCGTGCTGAATTTGCAGAGAGAACAGTTGCCAAACTGGAAAAGTCTATTGATGACCTGGAAGGTATGAAATTACTTGAGTTTCATGTAGAAGTGGTCGATTTCAAATCAGAAAATGACGTTTTAGGAGCAGGTATTAGGTTTTACTGGGAAAGGACAGACGTTGGGTGTGTTGGTAGATCCCTGTGACACCTCCTGGCTGGGGGACGCTTTCCTGCAAGAGAAAAAAGTTGGTAACAATAACCTGATTTTGGCCACCTCGCAGATACATGGACTCAGGAGCCCTTTTTATTAATAACAAGACTTAATCTGATCACTGCAAAATCATTTTGAGAAATTAAAACTAGTGCAGATGAAGGTTCTGACCTGGCAGCTCTGGGTGTTTTTCGCTTGGTACCGATACTCAGTTTTGCATCTGTTTTCTTTTCTTTTCCTCCCTTTGGCCGCTGTCCTCTGCCTCTCTCCGCATCTCCTCCTCTCTGGACCTTTTCTCTGCATTTCTTGCCCGTCCCGCCCTGTGCGCCGGTGCCGACAGACGAGCTGTACGCGCAGAAGCTCAAGTACAAAGCGATCAGCGAGGAGCTGGACCATGCGCTCAATGACATGACCTCCCTGTGACCGGGGCCATCCCGCTCGCTCTGTCCCCTCGCCTGCGATTCCTGTCACTCTGTGCAGCTTCCCCCATCATCCTTCACTGTCCTCTGGAAGAACTGAGCTCAATAAAGACAAGACACCTCTTACCTTTCCGCTTTGGGGGTTTATTTCCTTATAACTCACCTCAAATACACTGAAAATAGGTTCAGCTCCTTGCGTGGGGCCAGGCAGGTGTGGGCAGCGAAAAGCTCTGAGTGCATTTGGCTGCACCCGTTGTGCTGCATCTGCCCAGGTCAAAACTCAGCACAACAAAAACTCTGGAAGACGTGTCCTGTAAATCAGATGTTGTATCAAAACACGCCTGTCGCATCACACGTGTCCGAAAGCCTCTCTGAATTAGAGCAGTTACCAAACAATTGTCCCTGTTTTGTGGCTGCAGTTGTTGTCTTGAATGGGAAGGTAAGGAATCATGGGGTTTATTTAAAAAGAGAAGGCTGTAAAATAATGTATGTTTCAAGTCATGTTTTTTCCTTCTTTCTCACCAGAAAAACTCGCTCAAGCCAAAGAAGAGAACCTGGGGCTGCACCAGACACTGGACCAGACGCTGAACGAACTGAACTGTATATGAGCAGCCGAGTCCCCGCGGCCGGGGGGAGCGGGAGCGGAACCTCCCCCCGATTCCCATCGCTGTGGCCGGGAAACGGCCCCTAAGTTATGACCGGGACGGGCGCGGGGCCGTGGGGTGACGGTCCCGCCCGAGGGACGCGCCGGCCCCGCTGCCCGTTACCGCCCGCAGCCGCCACGACCCCATTAATGGTTTTTCTATAGCCCCGTAGCAGCTGCTCCCCCGCTGCGCTCCCACCGACGTTTCATATTAAACATTTTGTCTCAGTCCCGGGTCTCCCCGTCTCTTGTGGTGCTTCTGCTCGCGTGACGTCATTGTGGCGCTTCTGCTCGCGTGACGTCACGAACCAGCAGGCCGGTAAAGACGTGATGTCGCCCTTTAACGCTGCGGCAGGAAGTGACGCAGCGGGGCGAGCTGCCAATCGCGCCGCCGCTCACACCCCGGGCACGCGCCGCCCGCCAATGGAGCGCCGGCTCCGGGCTCTTCCTGCCGGACCCCGCGGTGACGCACGTCACGCTCAACCAATCAGCGCGCGGCTGGCGGTGACGGACAGCGGGCGCGGCCTGTGGGACGGCGCGGGGGGCGGGCGCAGCCGGAGGGGCGGTGCCCGCGAACATGGCGAAGACGTACGATTACCTGTTCAAGCTGCTGCTGATCGGCGACTCGGGCGTGGGGAAAACCTGCGCGCTCTTCCGCTTCTCCGAGGACGCGTTCAACGCCACCTTCATTTCCACCATCGGTGAGGGGCCGGGCGGGGGCTGCGCCGGCTCCGCGGGGCGGCCGCGCTCCGGGCCTGGCGGGAGCTCGGGCCGCGGGTTCGGGGCCGCGGGGCTGCCCGGGCTCGGTGGTGCCTCCGGCCCCGCCTGGACAAGGTTGTTACCGAGTCACGCACCGCGGCCGCGGTGGCTCCGGCCGCTCTTGGCTTCGCTGCGGGGCGGGAGCGGCGCCCGCGGGGCCACCGGCGGTTCCTGGGCTGAGGATGCGCTGCGGGGGCCGCCGGAATCTGAGCACTGAGGTTAGGAGAAAGAGTTGATTTGGAAACAAGAACTCGGAGTAATTGAGTTGTTTCTCCTTGCAGGTATTGATTTTAAAATTAGGACCATAGAGCTGGATGGCAAGAGAATTAAACTGCAGATCTGGTGAGACTTTTCTGCTCGAGTTACCCGAGTTAANGGACCCCGCGGTGACGCACGTCACGCTCAACCAATCAGCGCGCGGCTGGCGGTGACGGACAGCAGGCGCGGCCTGTGGGACGGCGCGGGGGGCGGGCGCGGCCGGAGGGGAGGTGCCCGCGAACATGGCGAAGACGTACGATTACCTGTTCAAGCTGCTGCTGATCGGCGACTCGGGCGTGGGGAAAACCTGCGCGCTCTTCCGCTTCTCCGAGGACGCGTTCAACGCCACCTTCATTTCCACCATCGGTGAGGGGCCGGGCGGGGGCTGCGCCGGCTCCGCGGGGCGGCCGCGCTCCGGGCCTGGNACCGGCGGTTCCTGGGCTGAGGATGCGCTGCGGGGGCCGCCGGAATCTGAGCACTGAAGTTAGAGGAGAAAGAGTTGATTTGGAAACAAAAACTCGGAGTAATTGAGTTGTTTCTCCTTGCAGGTATTGATTTTAAAATTAGGACCATAGAGCTGGATGGCAAGAGAATTAAACTGCAGATCTGGTGAGACTTTTCTGCTCGAGTTACCCGAGTTAACGTGTGATAACCAGGTGTCTGCGATGCGGGGGGCTGATGGCAGTGTTACATTTTACTCCAGTTGTGCTCTTCAGCAGTTTATGGTGTCCTAGAAACGAAATGATAGTTTTAGTGCATCTACAGAGTGGTTTAAATTAAGTTATTTGCAGTTTTGGTGGCCGTGCCTCGCGGGTGGTGAGCAGGCTGTCCGCTGAGCCCCGCGCTCTCTCGTTGCAGGGACACGGCCGGGCAGGAGCGATTTCGAACCATCACCACCGCCTACTACAGAGGAGCGATGGTAGGAGCCATGTGGTCGTGCTCAGCCTAAACCGATCAGCCAGGTTTAACGAGACACACACACAACGGTCCGGTTCCCGATACAGAAACAGCCTTGCGAAACGTTCCCGGTTGTGCTCCCGTGTGCCGCGGGGCAGCTCCCGATGGCGCTGGGAACGTGAACGTTCCTCCCACCGCTTATCTAGCAAGGCACAAACTGCGATTAAATGTTCTGTAGAACCATGAGCCAACTGTTTTAAAAATAGTCTTTGTTAAGCTGCTCCTTTCTGCTAAGGACAAGTCTTTAACTCTTGCTTACACTGATATTTGCCGAAACAATCTTTATCTTTCTTCATGTTCAGGGCATTATGTTAGTCTATGACATCACCAATGAAAAATCTTTTGAAAACATCCGGAACTGGGTCAGGAATATCGAAGAGGTAATTTCTCTATTTCCTTTGAGTGCTAAAGATGCTCTTTCTTCTTCCAAAAGTAGTTGAACCTTAAATGCTTCAGAATTTCTTTTGAATTCCTGTGCTGAAGGGTACTCAGCACCAGCATCTCCCTGTTAGAACTTGTTCTGTGCTTCATCTTTTTGATAATGTTTGTCTGAAAACACCCAAGGCCACATCCCTTTGGTCTGTTTCTGTCCCAGCACGCCTCTCCGGACGTCGAAAAAATGATCCTGGGGAACAAATGTGACGCAAATGACAAAAGACAAGTTTCTCGAGAGCAAGGGGAGAAGGTAAGTGCTGTCGCTTTAATATATTTTAACTGTTCAGAGTATAAAAGTTGCATTTTTTACTGTCCCTGTGCTGCTTTGGTACCTTGTGGTATTTCTAAGCAGAACAATGGAAAACTATGAAAAGATGAGGCTGGGTTAAGGTTTCTTGTCACTTATCTGGTCGAGATGTGTTGGGTTCAAATCAACGACCTGCATTTTTTGTTAGCGAGGGAAAGGAAAAGCACGCTGGAGTTTGACATTGAGGAAAAGTCTCTGTTTGGTCGAAAGCCACTGAGACAAGGCAGACGGGATTGTCTGTTCTGGGTCAGGTGTCAGTCAAGGTAGGGAAGGTGCCTCTGTGCCCTGCACATGTTGCAAGACTGACCAGGTTATCTATGCACATAAAAAAATTAAAAGAGCGAGGAGTGGATTAAAATGTGTGCCGGGTGCAACCCAGCAGCACAGAGCACGGGAAGAGCAGATGCTGAGAGGAGTGAGCTGGAGTTCTGGTTTCCAGCTGTTCCGCTCGGGTGGATCCCAGGCTCTGTGTGTCAGGGTAGGTTGCATGCTCAGTTGTATCCGTAGCTGCTCCCACAATGATCCAACTAACATGAAACCTGCTTTTATTCAGCTTGCTGCAAGTTTCGGAATTAAATTTATGGAGACCAGCGCAAAAGCGAATATAAACATAGAGAATGTAAGTACTGCAACCTTTCTCTTACATTTGTTGTCTTATTTGTGCAAAGGAGCAGTAAGAACACTTACCCATCCTGGCTGGGTGAAAAACTCGGCTTTTAGATACTTCAGATGGGTTGTCAAGGACGTACCCACGTATTCCATGAAGGTGTTGTCTGACCCACATTTTGCAAAATCATTTAATTTGGTGCTTCGAGCACCCTGTAACACTTTACACTTTTATTTGTCACAGGCATTTTTTACTCTTGCAAGAGATATCAAAGCGAAAATGGACAAGAAGTTGGTGAGTAACCACGGCTTGGTCCACGCGGTATTTAAATAGGAAAACACACCCAACCAGAAGCCAAATAGAAAGTGGTTTCACAGTGTGTAAAAATATATTGTGGTCTCTTTCTTGGGGGATGCACTGAAGGTTATGGAAATTGATTTTTAGTTTTGTCAGGCTCTGCCTGTGGCTTATAAACAATTGTCTCTGCATTTCAGGAATTAGCTGCAATGGGTGAGGTTTTCTAAATAAAATTATCTTTCATTTGTTTTACTGAAAGCCAAGTGAGTGGTAGAGCAGTTTAATGGTATTTCTTGCTCTTGCAGTCTGAAAAATGGAATTGTACAAATAGGAGACCCACTTCATACTTCAGGGTTGGCTTCAAACTAGTGCGTTTAAAAATAGGTGAAGAACTAATTAGGTTTTTGATAACTTTTGCAAGAGCATGCTGAGAAATTATTGGCTTTTCTCTTGTACAGCAAATAAACATGTATGATGTCAGTTTGTTCGTTAGGAAGTGAAGCTCACAAAGATTCCGTGTACGTTCCTGAGCGCGTACCAGACGTGGCCAGTAGAGCTGAGATGTTCTGAGTCTTACTGATGATCACTCAGTATTTCAGCAAGAGCCAAACGCATCCTGTAGTTTTTTTTAACCTCAGCAGTCTTTTGAGTTTCTAGAAAGAAGAACAGGCACAGCGTGTTAGTCGAAGCCAGGAGTAGCAGCTGCAGCTCTCGGACTTCTCGTAGGGGCTGACGGGAGGTTCAGATCAATGGCTGGAGGCTCCTGGTGATTTTAGTCGTGGTTTTTGTGAACGGCAGGTTTGAGTCAAGAAAATGGGTAGATGAAGTGCGGATGCCAGATCTTGCAACAATGCTAGAAGCTGTTAAGCATAAATAAATAACTGAATATTCTTTGCGTCTTCAGGAAGGCAATAGCCCGCAAGGCAGCAACCAGGGAGTCAAAATCACACCAGACCAGCAAAAGAAAAGCAGCTTTTTCCGATGTGTTCTTCTGTGAGGGACACGGCCTTAACCTGAGCGTCTGCTCAGCTGGACTGGACTGTGCCTGTTCCGAGTGGGAGTTCCTCTGTCTGTGGACTTAGCGTTCTCAACATACCTTGTCACTTCGTGACCATCTGAATAAGAAATTGTTTATTTTAGTAATTGTCTGACTCTTCAATTTTGGAGATGAAATAAGTTTATTTTTGTCAGATTGCCACTGGGCACGTGTGTTGTCTAGCAGAGGGAGTACAGCTCAGACGTGACCTGGGAAATTGCACCTTTGCTGACAGGCTTCGATCTTTGTGTTCGTTTCTGTCACGTATCCAAACTAGAAAGATTAAGTTAGGATCAAAAGAACCTGAAATGCCCATATGAATAAAGTACAGGTGTGTGTACATGATGCATGTGCATATCCATGGCCATAGGTGCATCAAAACATCAGCTAAATGCACTTAGGTGAGCAGAACAGGCTTTACCTTTTTGGAAGGTAGAAGGAAACTTTCTGCAGCTCCACCTCTTCCCTCCTACAGAGAAAATCCTTCAGCTGCCTGTTGCTTATTCAGTCGTGTTATTCTAGACAATCCACAAGTAAAATTGAAGTTTAAAGGAATCTCTATTTTTTTAAAAAACCAAAGTGTGCTGTAAATAGAATGGATCCTTACCATCAGAAATTATTTTATCCATGTTAGACTTGACTGGGCTCAATTAAATACTCCAGATGTTTAGAGACATTTAACAGGAGGTGACAGCTACAAGGAGTCCCATGCGAATGATCTGTCATCTGTTCTTAGAGAAACAGACCCTGGTTCAGGTAGGGACGCAAAATTTGTACCGTTACAACGGGCGGCTCTTCCTTCTCCAGCTGAGAATGGCTTCAGATCTGTCGTGACGTAGTAGCTAGTTCAGAATTGTGACAAGCAAATGGATTGCACTGCTTCCAGTCGTGTGTTCTCATGCACACTTGCTCACATATGCAAATAAATGTTGCACATATGAACACTTTCTGAAAACAAACTTTTTTTAAACTGAGATTTGCCTCGCTGCTGTGAATTGATCACTTTGGATTTCAAGCAGCAACAAACCTGTTGATAGCATGCATCAATGCAAATGATGTTCGGTCCTCAGTGGAAATATTCCATGTATTTATTCCTATAAACAGTCTATTACATTCCAATGTGTAAAATGTAATGGCCAAGTAAAGCTCTCTGTTCTGAGGCTGCAAGCCTGACTTTTAATTCCACTGACACAAGGAGCCAGAGCCATCGGCTTCAGAGTCTGCTGGCAAGGGTTGGAATTGTGGTTTATTGAATTCAAACAAATGGATCGGCTGTGTCCTGTGACTCACTGGAACTGGTAATGTGTTTTGTTTACATTGACAACTGCACTTAAGGATCAAATTAAAGCTGATTTTAAAGTTAATGAATTTACTCACCAGTTTTGGTTCCTTCAAGTTTGTGGTATTACATTCTGGCCTCACTACTACTCGCGTTACTGGAGTTAAAGATCTGTCGGATTCATAATTAAATTTTTTAAATCTGCAGCATGCAATTGGCTGAACAGGAATATTGCCTGTTTTTCTAAAATGGAAAAAGGAAATTTTACCGTGTAAGTTACTGGTTTTTAAAAATGCATTTTATATGTTAATAATTTTTTTTCTTTTAATAGCTAGCAGATTACAGTGAGCTCTCCTCATGATTATAAACATACATAAAGCTTTCCTCTAACCAGAACCTTATGATGGTTTTATTTTTGTTTCCTTGTGGCTTTTTAGCGTGAAGACTTGGTGAACATGCACCATAGCGGATTACACACAGGTGTATTTGTACAGTAAAATTATGTTAAGCTACTGAGGAGCCTTCTAGTCAGTATGTGCTTCAACATGTAGTTAATGCAGAGCTATAAGCTGGACAGGCGATGCTTCTATCTCAAGATAAGGGTGTTTCACAAGAACACTGTGTACACCTCAAAAAATTCCTGAGGCAGAATTGGGGAGGTGATGAACGCTGTTTTCCTACAGAAACCAGATCTGGTTAATGGCTTAGGTGTAAATGTGGGTTGTCTCGCCTCCATCCTTCTGCTTCGATATAGCCAGATGTTGCAGCCAGACTTACTTTTCGAAGTGACTGGATCATGGGCTGTCCACTGTGATACTGGGTGTGCCTGTTGACAGTAACTAAATCGATAACTCATCTTGAGAAAAAGAAACATTATTAATTTACAAGTGGGTAAAACTTGAAGGATGGGATTGTGTTTTTCGCTCATATTCTATACCTTAAGCTACTTCTTTGCATTCAGAGCTGACTCTTTGTGCGTGAATACCTTTTGTTTAAACTTCTGCTGGTTGTTGCACATGTTTATGTATGTAATTTATGGCATGATTTCCTTTGACAAAGTGAACAACTCCATTATTGCCTGATCTCAGGAAGTTTCACACAGTTACTGTGACTACAGTCATCACTGTACTTCTAGGGTATACAGACTCTACACAGAAATTAAATCAGCGTAAGCAATATGAAACCTAAAATGCAGATGTAAGAGAGGTTAAAGACGCTGCAGTTGGTGTACGCTTGGCTACGTGTCACTAAATATGGACATCAGATCTTGGAGAAGTACAATATGGAGTTGATGTTTCCATCACGTAATTAAATTACTGTGCTTTTGAAGTATGAATGTTATGGAAAATGGAATGATCAGAAGAGGTACTGTGTAAATACAGTAATGTATATATACATGAAAACTTTCTTTAACTAAGGAGGAAAAAATCTAAAATTGGATACAAAATTTGTAAAACTGAGGAATTTAAGCAGATCTGAAAAACAAACAATGTGCTTACTACACATTCTGGGTGTCTAAATGCCACTAAATTTCAGGTAATTGACGAACACTTGGTTTGTAGAGAAACAAACCCATTTTTGAGCATGTTCTCAAACTCCCTTACTTTAATATCATAGAATTCTGTGGTTGACCTGATCTCTGAGGCTGGTTGCAATATTTCAGGTGCAAACCTGTTGATAAATGGTGGACCTGCTGGTTTAACACTTTGCAATGTTCACACTTGGGTCATGTGGGTCCTGTGCTGAGCGGCACATCCAACGTTCCTTGACATCAGAGCCTTAGGCCAGCATCAGACTTTCAGCCTCAGATTTATAAATCCTATGGATTATTGTAAATCTCTTTACTGCTGCTGGAAATGATTTGGTCTCTCCTTTTGCGTGAGATGCTCACCATCTCGCTGACAATTGCTAAGGGGTTTTTTTGTGGTGGTGTCTTTGGCTGATGATCGTGCTCAAAAGCTGCCATGAGCTCTCGTTCTCTTGGACTTGAAATGCCCGGGGTTTATACTGGAGAGGAAACACAAGAACAGCTCCGTCCAGGACAGTCTCCATCTCTACTAGAAGTTCACAGGGGTTGGGAAAGAACGATGACTAACTTCTGTCTTCATTTATAGATTAAATAAAGATCTGTTCAATTGAACGTTAATGGTAACGTGCAGTTTGATTATTTCAGGCTGCATTATTCTCTGACCCATCTCTTTCCCTGGTCGTTGCAGTTTCGTTCCTATGGGTAAGGCCAGTTTGGGGTTTCTCCCTCCAGCCTTCCTGCAGGAATCATGTGCTCTGTGTTCAGCGTGAGCTGGGACATACGACTTCGTTTTGAAAGGAACTTAATGCATCCTGATATTTTTAAAAATAACTGTAAATTGTGTTTTTAGAATGACCACTTTTGGCTGCCACCCGTCCCACATTACAACTGCTTTCTTAAACACTTCTCATTGATTTTCATGTTTGTATTACGAAGAAGACTGTTGTTTATTACAGTATGTATGTTTTTACTCTGTTGTACAGGACCCTGAGCACTGCATAAATAAACTTCTTATGAAAAGAGATTTTTACAAACTTATTTTGTCAGTCTTGTTCATCATTTGTGCACATAGATTCTTGTGTGGAAAATAAGGTATTTCTAAAAATAGGAGAGAGGGGCAGGAACCCAGGGTAGGCTCTCTTGTCCTTTAAAGTAGGTTGACTTTTTGTTATAAATTCAGAAATTGAAAGCTCCAATTCACTGGAGCATTTGTTAAGACTGCTGCTTATGCAATTTTGATTAACCATAATGTTTTTCAAACTATTTCCAATGGGTTTTTACGAGATAAATTATTTTCTTATAATTTTTTTTTTAGAAGCTAAAATTTTATACAAGTTCCTTTACTATCTGGTGGTGTCTGAAATTTAAAAAAATATTTCCCAACTCACTGTCTAGGTGAGATTTGCTCTAGCTGGGGGAGCAGGGGAAATAGGCATTTTGTTAGATTACAGGGAAATCTCGATGAAGAGCTTAATGAATGGTTCCTTTTAAAGAGGTAAAAAAGAGAGTTCTCTAACCAGTTCTGTTGCCAGAAATTGTCGTCTTAACTCCTCTCCTTTTGCTCTCTCCTGGACAATAAGCTCAGGTGAAGTTCATAGTTGCTGGAAGTTCAAGAACCAGTTCTGTCTACACATTTCATTAGATTCGAATGTGAAATGTGCTATTAAAAAAAAAGAAAGTAATGATCACTTAGGTGTCACTCTGTTCAAGGGGATTCACTACAGTTAATGCTGGGACTGTACAATAAATTAGAAACCTTTATTTTGCGAAGAACTTGCAAAGAATAGGTATGTTAAATAAAAAAGATTTGAGTGCTGCTTTGTCTAAGACACGCAGCAGAAACCACATTAAGACTATGTCACACATTGAGTGAACTAATCTCATATACTTATGAATGGAGCCTGAGTGCTAATATTAACTTTAAGTTACAAGGACTTTTTTGTCATCTACAAAGTAGATCAGAGGTTCAAAAAGCACATTAAGAAGGCTCCACACTTTTTCAGGCTTCTGTTTTCCCAGTCTTGGGGGTGAGCACCTCAGCTAGAAACTGTCAGAGAAGGGTGATGATCTATAAGGGCTGAGGAGACGTAAAAACACACGTTGCAGAGACTTCTGACAGGAAAAAAAAAAAAAAAAGAAAAAAAAAGAAAAAAAGAGCGATTTTGTATTAGAAAATAAAATATTACCTGAGGAAATCTGGAGCTCGTATTATCATATGCTGGAAGTCTTCCAAAGACAGCTTGCCGTCGTTGTCCACATCAGCTTCGTAAATCACCTTGTCACACACGAGGTTAACTTCTTCTGGGGTCAGTTCATTGCGAGTTAATTTGTTCACAGTTTTCTCTAGATCCGATTTGCATATGTAATCATCATTGTTAAAATCTGTCAAAGGAAACAAAATTAATTCAAAGTGACAAAAGTCAGCATTTTACATGGTTGAGTGACAAGACCTCATAGGAAAGCTTGGGTTCCCAGGCCATAATATATTTATGTAAGTAGAACTTTCAAATCAGAAATGAAGTCCTGCAGTTACCATGTTTGCTTGTATAAAAATTTGGTAACAAAAATCCTGGATTAATTTCTCCTTATCTTACATAAGGGTAATAAAAGTAAATAGTTTAATGCCTAAACATAGTCTAGCCACAATTAAATCATTCTAGCAAATCAGTACTACTGAACTAAATGCTGGAAGTAGTATGAAGTTACAGGAAGAGAATGAACTGTTCAGTTTTGGTGAGAGCAAGTTCACTTTTTTAACATCTTTGCTGAATCCGGTACAGTTTAAATCACACACACACAAAAAAGGGTTTTTTTCTGATGTTGTTTGGCTTTAGTTGATTATAAAGTAACTGAAAATTGTACTGTAAAGAAAAAAAAAATATATATACATATCTCTTTATATTTGTCCTTGGAGAAAAACGCAGGAAGTGTGCTTCCCTGCCCACACCTCCCCCTGCCAAAATCACCCTGCAGATTTATGGGCAGCCAAATCCCTGAGACAGAAGCATTTCTTATCAGCTCTGGAAAACTGCAGATAATTTCACGTAGTAAATTTTGTAGTAAATCCTAAATAAGCAAGAGAAGAGTAGAGAGAAAAGTATAAACAAGACCAGAAGTTTCTAGGAGAGAGAACAGGCATTCAAATGCAATGAAAAGAAAGGCTGTATTACAAACATACCCAACTAGAAATCATGACAGTAGTAAAATGACTGTTTTGCATCCCTACATGAAGCTGCATGATTTCCCCAAAGTTCACTTTTTATGCATGTCTCACTCACCATAAATTTTAAAAGCATAATAAGCTTTCAAGTCTCTGGGAGCCATTTCACTCAGCACTGAAAACATGTCCAAGAAATCATCTAAAGTCATGTTGCCGTCCCCGTTCTCGGAGAAAACCTCTGCAATGCGCTGGCGGAATGGGTTGTCCTGGGACACAGAACACAGGGGTGAGAGAAACTCATCTTTACTGCATTTATTTCAGTGCAGATAAGGCACAATTGGAGCAAGATTATTTTTGTTGTATCCCCTTTTTGGCAAATACTCCCCTTTCTGCTATCATGTTCTTGTCTAACGCATCAGAGGGAGGCACAGCCGCAATTTCAGGCTATTTTCGGGGAATCACCAGAAGCTTCCAGAAAAGACGTCAATAGCCAAATGTTATTTGTATTTCAGCCTCCTAGCAATTAGTATGGGATAAATTATTTAAAAAGAGGAGACTAAAGAGAAACATGTCACTCGATTCTGGTTGTGTTCCTTGCTCTGTACCTTCAGCTCGGGCATGCTGCCAATGAGCTCGTAGGGAAGTGTCACGGCTGGTTTATCGGTGTAGTCGAGTGGCACCAGCTGTGGGGCCAGGTCTCGGTATCTGTCAAAGAGTCTGAAATAGAAAGAAAAGCTTGTTTAGGGAACACGTTATTTAGACTACTGAGAACAATACGTTTGCCTTTTCCAGATCATTCTTCATATTTTGCATAATTTAACAGATGGATGATATCAGTCACTAAATAACATGTAGTATGGTCTGTAGTTGGTGGTGGAAGAGGCAGTGTTAAAAAGAACACCAGAGTAAAACTGGTGAAAAATAAAAAGCTTTCATGCTTACAGAACAAATAGGTGAAAATGCTCGCTCAGGTCAGGCAGCCAAACTACTAGATACTGTGTATCTGCAAACAGATTTTTACAAAGTTTCAGATTTACTTCTATATTGCCAGCAATTGTATTTACACATGTAGTGTAGTTATGATTTATATATTTGTAATAACAAGGCACAAGCCCTTCAACCTGCAGGTCCACCCAAGCAGTTTCCAAACAGACAGACACCTGTTTTCCACCTCCACAATGAACGGGACCAAAAAGAATAGATTTCAACTGCAGCATGAGAATATTCAGTTTAAATGTCAGAATAAACCCCCGAATGTCTAAAGCTTTATTTCTTGTGCTAGAGAAGGATCCCATTCACAGTTGTTATGTACAAAACAATAGGGCAGAATTTTAAAAGGGATCCTTATCAATAATAAATGTTTTAATTCATGAAACAGGTATGGTTCTGGCCTCTATTTACTACATGGAAAGGCAGACAGCTTTAGATAATTATTACAGAAACATTCATGTTTTATCCTGTATATAGAATTCACACACAGAGATCAAGGTTCTGAAGAAATAATAGAAAATTTAGAATTCTGGCCCAGTTTAGGATAGATAACATAGGGTTTGTACATTTTAAAAAAAGCAATGAAAATACTCAGATTGTCCAAAGGGATCACTTAAAATTTGTGTAAATCCATTTTAAAGTTATTTTTTAAATACCTCACCCTATATGTAACCTGTCTTTAAAGCAATCTCTGTCCTTTACCCAAAAAATGCATATACAAGACTCACCTCAGAATTTCTTTCCTTGTAAAGAATGTGCAGTCCTATGAAATAAGAAAAGACATAACATGTAATGACAGTTTTTTAGGATGCATTGGCCCAAACTTTTCCCATACAGTGACTTAAATGAAGTTATATTGTATGTGGTCAAGCATTAAAGCTCACTCTTTCTAGCATATAATTAGGAGTATTTTATAACCCTGCTTCTTGTTGCAAGAATCAAATCATGTTACTAAAATCTTTGCTATAATTTAATACTCCTACTTAATATCTTTAAAAGAGATTGTTTAAGAAACAAACAAACAAAACTTTGCCATTATTCAATGTTCTACCCACACAGCAATTGAGGAGTTTTTGTACCTGATAAGCATCTAGTTGTGCCTGGGTGAAAATGGTCTGTTTGTTGCCCATTTCTACCTCTGACTGCTGATTCCTGTCCCAACATTCTTTCCCAAAAGGCACCTTTATAGGCAGTCCGGATATGCATTCAGTTATTAAAAGCTGCAACAACGAGGGTCAGGTGTAGCAAGGGATCAAGTAACTAGCTGCCCTTTTCCACAGGCTGCAAAGTATCATAACAGGAACATTTCATCAAATCCTTAGTGTGGCTGCTTGAGGCTCTTACCCAGCGTCACTCACCTGGCTCCTGTGTGCACAACAGACTCGGGTTACAGGATTTACTAAACAACTCATGGCTGCTTGTTTGTGTCTTTGAGAACAGGTAGCCCTTACAGATTAGACTTTTTCATTCCTGCAGATATGGTAAATTTCCTGAAACGTGTTAGTAATGTCTTTCTTCTTTAAAAACTGACACCAAATGCTAGAAATTAGTAGCAGTGATGGTAACCCCTCATCCTTTCCTTGTTGCTTTTCCCTATAACATACGTTGTTCACTCATGCTAATGTGGTTTTTTTTTTTTGTACTGGAGGTCATATCTATGAAATCTGCTCACTCCCTTTATTCTGCATTATCTGCTAATACACATTACCACTAGTGAATGGTTATTAGCGTGTCACGATACATATATACTGATACATACATGGCCTTTACACTGTGACTATATAATTTACACGTGAACTGAAGTGCAATGTTACAGGCTGTATGAAATATTAAAAATGAGGGTAGAAGGAGGAACTGACCGCACAACCACAGCATGTGGCAGGGTGTCCTATTTCTTGATCATGGGCAGGCTGCAAACCCTTTCATTTCTTGTTCTTTCCTACCGCCCAGCTGGGCGCGGTGCAAACTATTTCCCTCAGCGAAGCAACGCCGGCCTCACCTCCTCGGCGCGCCTTCAAATAAGCACAAATCACCCAGAATTATTCTCCTCGGCGTGGAAAAACATGCGTGGGGAGGGCTGGGGCTGTTTTTTTTTCCGGATTTTTCGACTTTTCGTGTCAGAGAAGTTTCGGCGGGAAGCGGTTTTCTCCCCTCACGGAGGGAGGGGCACGCGCGGTTGCCAAGGCAACGCCGCCGCGCGCGCCGCCGGATGTCGCCGCGGCGGGGCGGAAGTGTCATGGCGGAAGTGTCATGGCGGACTACGAGGCGGTGCAGCGGGGGCCGCTGCGGCTGAAGGGTAGCGGGGGAGCCTTGGGGGCCGGCAAGCGGTGAGGGGACACATATATACACATGAAAACACACATACAGACAGCGGGAGGGCTCTGGGGGTCGTGGGGGGCAGCCGGGGCTGGGCGCTGACCCTCCTCTGCCCGCAGGAAGAAGAAGAAGGCGAAGGAGAAGGCGCAGATGCTGGAGCAGATCGTGAGCAGCAAGAAGCAGGAGGAGGAGAAGAAGCGCGGGCTGGATAAGCGGACCCCGGCGCAGGTGGCCTACGAGAAGATGCAGGAGAAGCGGGTAGGGCAGCCCTGCATGGGCTAAACCCCTCTGTGGGATTTAAAAACCCCGGTGTGGCCCCTGGGAGTAACCGGCCTCTTGTGTTTTTCCTCCAGCAAATGGAGCGAATCCTGAAGAAAGCGTCAAAAACCCATAAGCAGCGAGTGGAGGTGAGGCAAATTATCCTGATTTCCTTATGCCTGCGTGCGTTTATCAGGATTGTTGGGCTGGAGGAACCGTTTCACCTTTGTGAAACACAGAAGAGGGGAGGCAGGGGGTCTGGTGGTTCAGTGGTGGCGATGGCAGCACCAAGTATTAAATGTTTTCTGTCTCTTTCTCACCCCTAGGACTTCAACAGGCACTTGGATACTCTGACTGAGCATTACGACATTCCCAAAGTCAGCTGGACCAAGTGAACGGGCCAATTTTCCAGGCTGTGGATCCCAAGTTGTGTTTTGCTTGTCTTGAACAGGGCTGGCCTGTAAATCTGTGTATTCCCCGTACTGAAAATATTTAATATATCTTCTGAACGTTTATGACTTCGTACTGTCTCGTTTCATTGTTTTGTTTTTTTAAAACCAGATGTTCCACAAAGTCTCTTCTTGGCTGATAAGCTCTGATTTATATAGGTGCAGAGGGCTATATTTTTAGTACTTAAAATAAGATCAAGGCCCAAATCGATTGCTGTGAGCCAGCTGGAAAATATTCCTTTATTTGTTTGATATCAATTGTTATTTTTGGAAGTGAAAAGTCTGACAGTCTCATATACCATAAGCTTCTGTTGTAAGTTAGAGGATTTGTATGATCTCTTTCTATCTAGAGTTCTTTCGGGGGGGTCTGCTGTCTTTCGTAGCTTTGATGGAATTTATTAAAACGCTGCTTTCATCCTTTTCTTTTGGTGCTGACTTGCCTATAAAATCAGGGGCAGTGCACTGATGAAACCGTTTGCGTGTGGAATTTTTGAAGCGCCTTTCCCACATTTACTTTTCTCCCTCCCTTTGAGAGATGACACATATCTTGATAATTACGATCCTGATGTGCCTTTTAGACCCAAATAGTGTTTCTAAACCCAGGTATTCTCCCCCTGCTGTCACTGGTTGGGCTCAGGGTGTGCCCGGTGTTCCCGCTTCCCCCACCGTTATTACCCAGCGCTGCTGCGGGAGCGTTTCCCAGCGGGGGAAAAAAAAAAAATACCCCGGAACTATTTAACATGAGTAGGTGAGTTGTAACGTTCCTCCGCTTCCGCGGCGGAGTCCTGCGTGTATCCCTCCGCCGCCCCAGCAGCCGGGTCTCGTTTCATCGCTTCCTGCCGGAAGTGAAGCAGAGGAAGCGGAAGTGAGGAGTGTCCGCGGCCGGGAGACACGGCGGCCCGGGCGGGAGGCGCGATGTCGGCCAGCGCCGTCTACGTGCTGGACCTCAAGGGAAAGGTGAGGCCCGGGGGAGGCTCTGCGGGGCCGGAGAGGAGCGGAGAGGCCTCCACGGGCCCGGGCTGCTCAGGGGGGTCGGACGCGCCCCGCTCCGTGATGGGCCCCGCGCCGGCGGGTCCCCCCTTGGGGCTGCGGAGCCGCTTTCCCGCTCCCCGCCCCGCGGTGACAGGGTGCCCTGTGTCGTCTGTTCGCCGTTCCAGCCGCTGAGGGAGGCGGGTGCTGGTAGGGGAGGTGGCCACAGGTCCCGTGGGCATCCCCCCTGGGGTAATTAACTGCTGCCGTAATTGGGATAGGTTGTTTCAGAGGAGTTGCGTGTTTTCCCATCTTAAAAACGTTATTAAGACACGTGCAGCAAGAGGTGAACAGTAACTCTGGAAAATATTAATGCGTGACTTTGCAATGAAATCTTAGGCTCTGCATTCTAATCAGCAGGTGGTTCAGCACTGGGATTTGTGTTTGTTGTGTTCACAGGGGCTGGAGTGATGCTTGGTGACTTTTGTAGTTACTTGAAGGGCTCTTCCAGATATCCCGTGTGTTGGTCCTGCACAGTAACATCATCTTATGAAAGATAAAAATGTAACTGTTTTGTCACTATCTCTAGGTACTCATCTGTCGGAATTACCGTGGAGATGTGGACATGTCAGAGGTGGAGCATTTTATGCCAATCCTTATGGAAAAGGAAGAAGAGGGGACGCTCTCTCCTATTCTAGCACACGGGGGAGTCCGTTTTATGTGGATTAAACATAACAACTTATATCGTATCCTTTATACTGTAGATAGCTTGTATATGACAAGCGCTGCTGGTTTATCTCCAACGTTTGTGTCTAAATGTAAAACTAGAGAATGGGTGAAGTGTTTACATTAATTTTACCCTAATAATTTATTTCCCGAATGTTTCTCTTCATGCCTCTTTAGGCCAGAAATACAGTAAGTTGATTAATTAACTCTTAATTTTTTGACCACCACTTGTTGCCCAAAGACTTTTAAAAATGCACGTAGTAAACTTTTTTTTTTCAATGCCGACTTTGAATGTATATTCCTGAACATCCTTTATCAGTTGTTGCAACTTCTAAGAAAAATGCTTGTGTATCACTGGTGTTTTCGTTTTTATATAAAGTAGTTCAGGTGAGTAAGAAATTTCAAATGTAACCTCCATCTTCTTTTCAATTCTATCTAAATCTGATCTAAATAGAATTGCGTAGAGCTTTTGCATTTTTAAAGAACTCCATGGTAATAGCATTTTTACTTTATATCTGATTATTTTCTAGAACTCTCTTCCTAACCGCTAATAATGGAATTGATATTTTTTAGCTGAGTAGGCAAAGGATGTGACACGATCCTGTAAGTAGTTGCACAAGACCTGAGAACACAGAGGAGAATTGTGAACTTGATGCATGAGTAGTGGCATATCACATAGATTCTATGTTTGGTTCATCTGTTCCTGGCATGAAAAATATTTGCCCTGGAATAAATATTTTTCATAACGCTCAGAGTTGTTTCTAGGATTCTGTAGCTCTCTTTTAATTGAGATGAGTTTCTTGAGGCAAATCTTGTGAACAGAATGCTGTTTGTGAATTATGGGGGTTGGGGCTTTTAAAAAAAAGTTATTTTAGATGCAAGAATACGTTTGGAATGTGCTGTTGTTCCTCAGTTCACGTCCTTCTTCCCCTCCCTCCTGTCATTTTGTTTCAGGTTTTTTCTGAATATTTCAAGGAGTTGGAAGAAGAGAGCATTAGGGATAATTTTGTTATTATTTATGAGTTGTTAGATGAGCTTATGGATTTTGGTTATCCGCAAACCACTGATAGTAAAATTTTACAAGAGTAAGTATCAAATCTCATCACTTACAGTGACAAACTCCTTGGAAAGTTTTGAGTGTTCTTCTACATGCAAACAAATGTTTTGGCTTGGTGTAGTTATAAAAACCAAATGCGTAAGAGTGTAGCTCTGTAGTGTCAAACTTCTATTTATTGCTGATGTGAAAGGTATTAAAGGCAAAGAAGTCGCAAAGTATAATTTTCATTTCTTTGTGCTGTAAAGGTACATCACTCAGGAAGGTCACAAACTTGAAACTGGAGCTCCCCGTCCGCCTGCCACTGTTACAAATGCCGTTTCGTGGAGATCAGAAGGGATAAAATACAGGAAAAATGAAGTGTTCCTGGATGTTATAGAGTCTGTTAACCTGCTGGTGAGTACCTGGATGTTTTAGTGAGAATTGTAATAAGTGTTGAAAAGGGCTTATTGTCTGAAAAGCTGCAAGGGTCTGATAAAAAGTCAGTGTGACTGTTAAGACTGAATGCCCATGGGAGCATCCAGTAGACAAATAGTTCTTTACTTGGATGTATGCATGATTTCTGACATGTCCTTTCCTCTGCCATCTGTGCCCATCACCTTCCTGACCTAATTCTGCTTTCCTGAATTAATTGCTCAGGACAAGGACATCCAGGAAAACTTGGGGCTGGGGTGGGAGTATTGTTTGATGTCGTGACATATCACATCAGAGCAATCCTGCCTTCTCATGTTCTTCTTTTCAGGTCAGTGCCAACGGAAACGTGTTACGAAGTGAGATAGTGGGATCCATTAAAATGCGAGTCTTTCTCTCGGGAATGCCAGAGCTGCGCCTCGGTTTGAATGACAAAGTTCTCTTCGATAACACAGGCCGTGAGTATTGCCGTGATATCGCGGAAATCCTGAAAGGTGTTACCTGAAGTCTTAAGTTTTGGGATGCTTCAGCTGAAAGGATTTGTTCTAAGATGATAGAAATACTCCCTTTATCAGCATAGAAAAGCACATTAGGTTTTGCATGGTGATACCAAGCAAAGGTGGAATATCATGATAACACACAGTAACCATCTCGGCTTCATCTCTTTTTCATTGGGACTTCTGGAGTCCTGAAACCCCCCCGCAAGCTAAAGAAGGTGCTGGCTAAAAGGGAGGGATGTCAGCAGCCAGCTGCTTTGCTCTGATGAAACTCTGGTCTTCATTTGTGTAGCCCCTTGAAATGTGTATTTTCTGCTAGGTGGCAAAAGTAAATCAGTAGAACTGGAAGATGTAAAGTTTCACCAGTGTGTTCGTCTCTCTCGCTTTGAAAACGACAGGACAATTTCTTTCATTCCGCCTGACGGGGAGTTTGAGCTCATGTCATATCGTCTTAATACGCACGTAAGTCTGCATATTTAAAAATAATAATGTTTTAAATTGTAGGCAAATTACTAATGGCTTTCCCTTAATTTTTTATTTCTTAAAGTATGGGCAGCATCATAGTTTTCAAGTCAAGCATTAATAGCAAAGCTTTGTGGTCGCTCTTTTTGGTGGAAGTAAGAATGAGTTTTGAAATAACTTGGCAATAAGTCTCTGTCTTGCCAACTACTATTGAAACTCATTTGGAAATAACCATTCCTGTGTGATTTATTTTTTTTTTTTAATTTTTTTTTTAAGCTAACTACGTGATGAAATGGCAGTATAGCAATTCTTTGTGCTTGACAACAGCAGAATTTGTGGCATTTAATTTTCTTAGAGTGTGTTAGGCACAGTGATAAGAGAAGCTTTCTTTTCAGAAAAGGGAAAATTCAACATAGAGAAGGTCTATAATATGCAACTGTGACAGGAGACAACAAATGAAAAGTGTAGGATTCGTTTTTTATTTTAAGGGTGGTAGTTCGGATTAGAGTTATTTTTAGGGCTTGTCATAGTTTAGTCCTGAGTGTGATAAATTATCAAATATTCTGGAATGCAAGTGTTTGTTATTAGCGATTGGGCTGAGATGCCTTTTTAAGCCTAGAATTCTGTAACATTTGGATGTTGGTATATCAGCGTTCACTCATTTGTATAATTACTTCAGTTTTTAATTAAAAACACAACTCATTTATCATTTTGAACAGCACAGACTTGCTGGGTTTTTTTTGTGGGGTTCACATTTTCAGTGTAGTAGCATTTTCATTACTCTTGTCAAAGTAAAACCTCCAGCTATTAAAGTGTTTTCCCCTACCAGGTAAAACCACTGATCTGGATTGAATCTGTGATTGAAAAACATTCCCATAGTCGCATCGAGTACATGATCAAGGTGAGAACATTACAGTGGTTCATTTTAGTCTTCTCTTTCATTTGTTTTCAAAGCTTGACCAGCAATATGTGCGTTTTTGTACAAGTATTTATTATTTCTGTGCAACTCTATTTTGGATCTCGTGTTACGGTCCTGTTTCTCAGTAGGTAGATCGGGGTGGAGGGGAATTGTGTGTCTCACAGCTCTCTGAGCTCACATAATGGAAATATTGAGAGGCTTTTCTGATTTTTCTTTAGGCAAAAAGTCAATTTAAGCGGAGATCAACTGCCAACAACGTGGAGATTCACATTCCGGTTCCAAACGATGCGGACTCGCCAAAGTTCAAAACCACTGTTGGAAGTGTCAAATGGGTTCCAGAGAACAGTGAAATTGTCTGGTCCATTAAATCTTTTCCAGTAAGTGGTATTTTTACTCTTGCCGCTTAGTAGCGTAATAATTACTAAAAGTTAATATTTTATGAGTGTTCAGATTCCACCTAAATCAAATTCTAGTGGTGTCAGACAGGTAGTACCGACCTCTTCCTCTTTTCCCTTAAATGAAGGCTCAGAACTTGCTAATAGATGTTTCAGATGCTGTTTGTATTTTTTGTTTAACTGTGATACTTTTTCAGAACTGGGCTAGAGAGCAGATTTTTGAGCGCTGGCCGTGGATGGTGTAATCCCTTGGCCTAGATTTTTGCAGCAGCTGTTTTAGTTTTTAAGATTGTGCTTCTTGGGTGGTTCCATGAGCTTGAGCTCTTCCAAATGCTGCTGATGTGGTCACCATTTCAGCAGAATGGTCAGCAGCACAAAAAAAACTAATGCTTTTTTTTTTCCCTCTTTGCTATGAGACTAGGAGAAAATGAGTTATGCCTCAGGCTTGTCCTAATTTGTTCTGCATCTTTAAAAAAAAATTAAAAACATAAAAACAACTTTTAAGCCCTAGATAAGAGCTGAAACAAGTAGCGGAGTTGAGCAATTTGACATTAAGAAAACCACTTGTATTGTTGCAAGGTTTTTTATGTTTTGTTTCAAGAAAACAAAAATCTGTCTCTTGCATAGGGTGGAAAAGAATACCTGATGAGAGCTCACTTTGGACTTCCAAGTGTTGAAGCTGAAGATAAGGAAGGAAAACCTCCCATTAGTGTAAAGTTCGAGATTCCGTATTTCACCACTTCAGGAATCCAGGTTAGTAGCTGAAAATAGAAATACTGGCTTAACACACACATTTTTCTCATCTTCTTGACAATTCCTGTTCAATATTACCCATAAAATATATTTTTGACCCTTCAAATATTTGATTTTTTTTTCCTAAACGCTGCTTGGCTGACATGGGAGACTTTATTCCTTCACGTATCTTTCTTTGCAGGTTCGTTACTTAAAGATCATTGAGAAGAGTGGCTACCAGGCTCTCCCGTGGGTTCGTTACATTACCCAGAATGGAGGTAAATGGAAAGCAATAAATAAATTTCAGACATCTCCAACTTGCATATTTTGTTTCTCCAGCAAACACCTACAAATTGAAACACGCGTAAAGGCAGTTTGCTCATGTTCTTCTGTATTAAACTATACACTTTGGATACATGTTAGATGGAAGTCCGCTGCTTTTTCCAGTCACCTTTTTTGGTGTCTTAATGAAACACACTTTGGAACAGCTCAGTAATGTTGGTCAAGTATTTTGTAATTAAGCTGGGATTTGCTGAGATTTGGGGAATATAAATTTTAAAAGAAATTGTTCACACATATGGTTATGCCAGCTTTAAGATGTAGAAGACACTGTCTGCTAAAACATATTAGATCATTTGCAAGTAAAAGCTGCGTGCAATTATCTTAATAACTTTAGAGCTCATTTTCGTGGCTGTTTCATACAAAGATCTGGTTTTATTTTATATTGCTTCATCCCCATTTGCTGATCTGCTTAAATACCTTTAGTGAGACAACTTACTAAAGCTTGGGTTTGGTTTTTTTTTTGTTCCTTTACAGACTACCAGCTTCGAACACAGTAAAACATCTCGCAAGCGCCACAGACGACAAAACTTCAGGCCTAGAATTTGTTTGCAGACGCTTCTGTGGTACCGAGAGCTGTGAATGTTGTTGCCAAGGGTCTCGTTTCTGCGATCTTGGGATTGGCAGGAGAAAGATGGGAAAATTACTCTTTTCAATAATGTGTTGAGCATTCGAACCATTAGTATTGATTGTGTGAATATTTATTTCATTCTTAGGACGTGCTGATCTTGCTGCTAAATGCTAATTACGTTAGGAGTAGCGGTTACCTTGAGGGGCCAGGAATACAGAATGAACCTTGAGAATGTCTTGTCAATGCCTTGTCCATTACATTCGCAAAGTTTCTAGTGGTTTAGGATCTCTGAAGACATTGGCAGCGTTATGCTACAAATTAGGGAGACAATTGTGCAATTAAATGACTGCTGAACACTTAGTTGTATTTAGCCCAAGGTATTTATTTTTCTTTTTCGGGGCATGTTGGTGCCTTAACTCATTCAAAGCTCTCTTAACTTATAAAAACTGGCGAAACATGAGGTTAAAACTATCCGAAGTCCAAAAATACTGTTTGCTCAGTTTGCGTGGTTTCAAACCAATTGATGTGACAGAACAACTTCAAGTGGAGGGTTTGGAAACAAAACTAAGGGTGTGTTAAAGACCAATAAAAGGCCAAAACCCTTTTGGAGGCAATGAAATTTGGTAGGAAGATTGGCTCTTTTAATGATTATTTTTCCAGATAACAGTAATATACCCTGACCTCTTCCTGAAAACTACTTGTTACTTACGAAGAGGCTGGTACAAATACAGTTGCCATCTTTCTTCCAGCTTGCCTTTGTGTTCATTTAGGGCAAATATTTCCCTTTTTTTGCTATAGTTCGCTAGAATTGGTGAACTATATTTGCCCTAAGAGGGGTGCTTGCTTTCTCAGTCTTCTCCATTTGTGAACAACTATTATTATGATTTCCTGGCAGAATGGATAACAGTTCAGAACGTTATACTTAAAGGTATTATTGGTTTTTTTACATGCAATTTCATTTTATTTTTCTGAGAAGCTAAGATTGGCATGGGTGTACATATTTTGATTTTTCAGGAAAATTTTGACAGCTATCAGTATTTTCTTTAAAAAATTTTTAGAACGTTTTGGTTTGAGTTTAGTACTCCTGACGTGCTACATTTAAACCATCAAAAATCTAAATATATGCGTCCAGAAACATGATTGAATAAATACAGTGTGTGCAAGGTTCTCCACACCGTTAAGAGTCTTGCGCTCTCCCACAAGATTGACAAGATATTTCAGTCCTTGTCCCCATTAAATCCTTGTAGATGATATAAAGAGACATATCTGTGTATACATTTGATACGATTAGCAAAAAATTAACTCATTTCCCCTGAGATGCAGCTGCTGTAACATTACAGGACAGACTGATCTCAGCAGACAAGACGTGTGGACGTGTATTCTGCAGTAGGGTTGCTGTATTGTCACCCAAAAACCTTGATGTTGAAACAAATTAAACCATCTTGTTGAAGATTTTTGGTTCCACTGCTCATTTTCATTTGAACAATTAAGCTAATGACTGGACTAAACATTTTTATATTAAAACTGTAACTGGTTGACGCTTTCTGATGACTCTGTTCTTCAAACTGCTTTAATTATTTGCCTGTAAAATGTGACTCAATGCTTGTTTTCCTTTTGAAGGTTGTATCTCATGGACCACAACAGTGTTTTTTCTCCTATTTTGTCACAATTTGACTGTTTTGATGATGGGGCATCAGCCGTGCTTGTCCAGGAAGTAATAAAGGGCAGAAAATCCTCTTGGAATCAGTTGCAAGTTGCTCACTTGTTGTTGTAGCCTCTGCTCTTACCGGACCCTCAGGTGTTGGAGTATCAGGTTGGGATGAGTGGAACTGAACTCTGTAAAAGCTGAAAGTATTCATATTTCTGATTTGCTGACAAAATCTTTGCTTTTCTCTTGTTTTCTGCAAAATTCGCCTGCGCACTGTAGAACCAGTGTGGTTGTTAGCACCCTCTGTTTCAGAGAATTAAAAAAAACCCAGCTCTTCATTCCTTTGTGCTACACAGGACCAGTGATGTGCTGTTATTCTGGCACTAGCTCTTGTTCAGGGAGTAACTTTTTTCTTTCTGTACGAAGTTGCTAAATCTTTCTCATCTTGGTGGCTGCGTTTGAATATTCTGCAGTCTTGTTTTTGCAATAAGCTAGGCATTTTTCTCAGCAAGCTTAAGCGTGTTTCCTCTGCTCCAGCCTTAACCCAAGCTGCTGGCTCACAGTTCTGTGATTCTGTGATTTCACCTCATTGACGCATTATTTAATTGCTCCCTGATTAGGCATGGAGCGTCAGCACCACTTCCCCCTTGGACAAAAGAGGTGATTTTACTCCCTGTATTTGTACCTGATATCTTGGCTGACTGAGATTGCAACAATTATAGGTGGTGTGTTTTTTTCCCTGCCCTCCACGGCCAGTTCTGCCAGCAGATGGCATTCTGAGCACACTTTGTTCATTACAGAAAATCCCACATGCAGTCAGTACAAAATGTGCATTTTGATTTGGAACGTGCAGCTATTTTAGTGCCTCTGAGTTCACTAAAAAAACAAAAATTTTTTTTAGTCTTATGTGTTTTTTTTTTTTGAGTTCAGTAACTTTCTCTTCTATTTAGTTTGACAGTTTTCTCTTACCCATGTTTCTGGCTGCTGATTGCGATGACCACAACATGGAGCAGAGGGGATGGATGAGCTGCAGGAGCAGCTGTGCCTAGTTGTACACTGGGGGTGCTGGAAATCATCATCACTGGGGGTACTGGACATCATCACTGGGGGTTCTGGATATCACTGGGAGTGCTGGATATTGCTGGGGCACAAAATTACCACTCAGCAAGTGATCTGAAAGCTCCTGTTTGATACGACGTGTGAGAGGTTTGGTTTGGTTTGAGGTTTTGTTTATCTGTTTTATTTTTTCTTTTTTTTCCCCCCCCTCCCCACTTGATTACCCGGTTTTGTCTCAATAAAAGAAGCCAGAACCTCCCTCCTAATCAAATAAAATAGGGGTGTTAGAAAAGCTTCATTACAGCCCTGTCTTCCAGCTGGGGAGATTTTCATTGGCTTTCCTCTGCGTGTTTTCACTCCTCCTTCCTCATTGCCATCCTTTTATGCCCACGTACTGTTTGCACTGCTTAGATTTGCGTCCCGACTCTAATCTGAGCAGCTTTGCTCTATAAAACATTCTTACGCATCGAGAGAGACAACAAGGCTTTATCCACAGTGGGCTTGTCTCGGGTTAAGAGATTGCACCTGTTTGTTTCTGACTTATATATTCTGTGACAAGAAATGGGCTAAACCTTGGCACCTCGGTCTGTATCTTGTGCCAAATGCAGCGTGTTGCAATGCGTTCAGCGCTTTTTTCTTTTTCCTCTCTGTGGTTGACACCCATTGCTGTTTGCAATTTCAGCAGCCCTGGCACAGCGAGGGTGGATGGCCTTGCAGAAAATAGCGTGAGAGAGCAAAGTTAAGGGACGACGTGAATAATCTTAATTGCCGCGGTACTTAATTATACAACAATGTCATTTATGCTACGGGAGAAGCGGTACTGAAATCATGAACGATCGTAAACATTTTTATTTTTTTTTTCCACTGAATTTTGTGCAATCCGGAGTGTTGTACAACTCGTGCTGTCCCTACGTGCAGATAAAACTTGTTTCTCTTGTAGTTACCGCACGTTGTCTTGACTCAGCGTTTGTGAAAACCCAGTTAGTCACATCGCTCGCCGTACTCAGAAGCAGGAGGGTATTTTCTGTTGTTACCTCACTTTGTCATTAGTGCAGGTTGGGTTCTTCTGTATTTCTTCCCTTCCCAGGGCTGGTGAACTGGGCTGTAACTTTGATTTTGATTTTTTGGGGGTGCAATTTTGATTTTTGGCTTTGGCAGCGCAGGGTCCGTGTGATCGTGGCCAATTCTGGGTATGGGCTCATCATGATGTGACCATCGCTCCGGACACCAGTGCATCTGCTCCTCACACACCGGTTCCCAAACAGATAAACGTGTTTGCAAAGAGAGGAGTTATAGCTGAGCTCAGTTCTGTGCTTGTTCTCCTGAAAACGAAAGATTCTTGCTTTATTAGGCCGCGTTCTGGGCTAAGTTCCCAGGAACTTGGTGCAAACCACCATCTGAAATTGAGATCATCAATAGCCTTGCAAAATCAACAGCATGGCACGGGAACACTGAAGCCGTTTTGCCCACTTCAGCTGCTCTGCCGCTCTGTGGTTGTTGGCAGGCCGGTCGAACCAGAGGATTCGGATAATTTGGAGTTTAATATCAGAAATTATGCCCAGCTTAACCTCATGACCTCTCTCTCCTTCCTCTTCTCTCCCTTTCGAGATGCCAGGATCTCTCTCTGTTTGTTCTGGTCTTGTTGGCTGCCCTGGCAGTTGCAGCGTCGCGCTGATGCAACCTTGTTGTGCTGTAGGTGGAATAATATGGGTTATCCTCAAAAAAAAATTACAGCCTAGAACCTGGAGCCTCCAAGTCCATCTGCAGGCTGCTGGTCAAATAAATAAGCAGAAACAGGCCCGAATCAAACAATCAGCAGCGTGAAGAACAAGACGCTCCCAAAGTCAGCGTGCTGGGCTATGGCCCGTTCTGGAGAAAGTTTTGTAGGCTTAGTTCAAATCTTGGCTGTGGATTTGTACCTTGGATCAAAGTTTTGTTGCAGGCCCTTCTCCAATATAAAGCAGAGAAACGTAAAACAACAAATATCGAGTGAAATCCAAACACAATCTGCTCTATGTTATGCTACAAAAATGAATGAACTCTGCCTCCCACCCTCTCCCACTGTGACTTGCTGTGAATAAGCACCGCTCAAAGGAAACTATCACAAAGAGTTCTGCTGCTTTCCAGCAGGAATAACAACCGAGCAAGGAAAACGCTGACGGGTTTTATCTCTGCTCGCAGTTGGACAGGTACAGGTGAACAGCGGATGGGGTGTTTTAAGCAGTGTTGAAAGGGCTCAACCTTAGCACAGAACTAAAGCCCAAATGTTCAGTTACAAGGCTTTAAAAATGTTTTTCTGTAAGTTACGGACAATTCTGTCTTTCACAAGGAGTGTCCTATACCTCATTTGAGACTTTCTTAGACCATCTGAAGCAACAAGGTGGTTGCGCCACAGATTTTGAAGGACAGAATAATATTTAGGGAACTCAAGCCGACCCAGGCTAAATCCATCTGTCTGTTATTTAGGAACCTTTTCATCTTTAAGCCTTGGATAAAGAGCTTGTAGAAGCTGCCAGTTCCTCCCCATGTCCTGGTGAGGTAAGTGAGCTCCTGAAACTCCAATGAGGGATTCGAGAATCCAACCAAGTCCAGGAGCAAATGGAGGTACCAGGTTTGAGGAGATTTTGCCATCAGGGCTTTGTGAGTGGGCTGGCAAATGCCCGTTGGGTGCCAGGGAGATCTCAACTGTACTTTAGAATTAGACAAGAGGTAATTTAATACCCAAATCCAGCTTTGGGCTTCTCTTTTCAATAAGTTATTCCTCACAGCCCCTGGAGCTGTGTACTGGGGACGGCCACGGTCTGACCAAGGAGATGAGACAAAGCTGCGAAGACAGGAAGAATTTGAAGAGACTTTGGTGTAAAAGTTGGAGCGAAGGCTTGGGGGATATGAATATTCCCACCTTATAAACTAAGTGAAATCTGCCTTTTAACCTTCAAACAGAAAAAAAAAAAAAGTCTATAAAGTTGAAAAGGAATACTCTTAAAACGCACAACGGAAAATATTACAGTGTAAAATTCCACTTTGTCGCTGTATTTGTTTAGAAAAGGACTTCTCGGTCACACAGTGTCCCCTGCCTTTGCTAACGGCTGAGCTCCCGTCTACATCCAGCCACCCCCAATGACTCCCTGGCCAAGAGCGAGCGCATGGCTGCGGAACGAGCGTTTATTTTCTTTCTGGCTTATTTATTAAAACAAAAGCACAAGACAGAGCCGCTTCTACGTGTTGTGAACTCTACAATTGTTAAAGTTTCCGAGAGGTCACAAGGGTCCCAGATAACATTAGCAGCTCGGTGCTACGTTGTCCTTTTGTGTTATCAACAGGAAACATCTTTACCAGCACAGGAACTTCAGCTTTGTAATTGGCCTGGTGCAAGAACATGACAGTATTTTCTCATCCTGTCAGGACTCGGATATTTTGGGAGCTGGTATATAAAGCTCGCAGCACACAGTGTCTTTTGGCCATTCGGAACAGGTTCATGGCAGAAATCAGTGTGCTTTGCTATTTTAGTAGTTGCTATAGTTGCAGCGCGAATGATTTTTCTTGCCCTGCACAGTGCAGGGTGGTATTTCGTTACAGTTCATATGTATATTTTTATTATTTGAGTGCAGATGGACATATTTGAAGTAATTAACGTGGTGATACAAGCCTTGTAAAGAAGCCTTTAGCAAATAAACAGCGAATCCATAAATCACATCAATGCAGGCCTTGTTTAGCTTTCATTAAATACTCACAGACTTCTATGGTGCAGGATTGAGCTCTATCCAAGCAAATTTCAGATTTGCTAGATGATGAAATGTTCTGTTTGGGCTCTGAAATAAGAAGCGTTCCGTGTGCTGAATGATCTATGTGTTGAAAGGAACAGCCCTTCTGCCTCATGCAGTTAATGGCAAAAAAAAGTCCAGTAAAGTCTATAACCAGTATTAGATCAGAGCAAACAGCATTTAAATGGAGCTGTAAAGAGCTGAGCTGGAAGGGGGCCAATAATGCAATTAATATTCTGTACAGAATTACACCACTCGCTGATTATAGCAAAACCTCATTCGGCCCATTCGATAAAACCGGAGTGGTTTTTTCCATCGCTGCTGTCACTGTTTTGATCCAGAGTAACTGTAACTACTGAGAAGGAAAAACAAGAACAACAAAACTCGGCATGAGGATGGCCCCAAATTTGCCCTAAAAAGTGCATATAGAAATTCTAATAACTGGGGTTTGTTTTAATCCTTCAGAATACACAGTTCTACACAACCTTTACTGCATTAATTCATGGCTGCTTCTATTATTTTATTATTATCAGACTTTCGAACTTCCACTCTCATTACAATTTTTCTTAAACATCCTTTGTCTTTGGGACTCTGTTATTTCTCTGTTGCAAATTCTTTGGGAAATCCACCAAAAGGATCATTTTGTCATCGAACAGGCCGACTTCTACCACAAGGAAAGTCAGGATTTCGTTTTTTCTTTTTATTCCATGACACAAAAGAAAACCCCCAGCAGTTTGCAGGCTCATTTCAGCACTCGGTGGCTCACACAAGCTCCATTTGGCACAAAGCAGCATCCCCAGCGCGATGCCGCGCTGCCAGGGCTCTGCATTGCTGGGCAAAAATCATCCCCAAACTTATCACCGCGTATTGTGTCAAACACCAAAAATACCAGGGGGTTGATGACAACCGGAGTTATTTCTGCAGGACTGACACAGTGCATAGATGGGGCATTGTAAGACATCTATTTATTTTTAATTTTTTTTTAATCCCTCTTGCTCACTCTTGCAACATGTTGGTGGAGGTGGTGGGAAATTAGGGAACATTTTGCTCTTCCTGACTGATGCGCTTGAGTAACCGAGCTCTCCCGAGCAGCGGTGTTGAAGCAGCTTGCTTGTTTCCAAGCAGCGTTTTGTGACAGAATAGCCAGAGGGGTTTAGATTAATGAAGGGTTTGGGGTTTTTTTTGGTAGCAAACACTAGAGTTTGTATCTTTTTTATTTATTTATTATTTATTATTGGGCTAGGAACACGAATTCAGCAGAGAAAAGAAACAGCAGCTGCAATTGCTGGAAGTTAAAGCCAAGCAAAGGCAAGTTAGAAAAGAAGAGTTTGCTTCCAGCAAAGTGTATGTGTGCGCGTGGATTTGCAGCTGGAAAAATTGATGCTGGGGAGAACGGAGATATCCTTGCATGAAGATGGGGGTATCTCTTCCAAAAGATGCACCTTCTCCAACAGCTGCAGTCCCAGAGCTGCTGCTGCAGCTCATGGGCATGGAGGGGACTCTGAGCATTACGTGAAATTATACGTGCTGTGCATTACACAAAAGGCGATGCTATAAAGGACCACAATGGTCTCTCGCCTCCAAAACTTCAGAGTAATCCTTCCTCGAGGTTTTGTTTTTCCCCTACTTGAGCTCATCAAAGCTCCTGCCCTCGCAGCAAGCCGCACACCTCCACACGCAGCTGAAATTTCCTGCGGGTGCCATGGGACGTCCCCGGCCGAGAACGGGGCACCGTCGCTGAGTCAAGGCGCCCGTGCCCGTGGGCAGGACCGCGGCTGCTCTCCAAGAACCTCTCACCCCCGTTTCCTGCACCGATCCCGGGTGAGAGCGGCGGTCACACGAGGGCACGGGGGAAGCCGGTGGCGTGGGAAGGCACAAAGTACCAAAAACACCCCATTCCCTGCCCTCTGTACACAGGCACAGCCCATTGCTGCCTCTTTTGGGGACTGAGAATTAGATATTTTCTCCTCTCCCCCTCCAGGACAATGGTTACCCCGTCCTTTGCCGTATGGGTTGGAAGCTGTTGGCTTCATGCTTGCGTGGGGGATGCGGCCTCACGTCTCCTGGCTCCTGCCCATCGCCTGTCCCCTACATACAAAGCGAGAGGGAATACAAATGTTACGGCTGCTTTTCCCTGCATCCGTCCATCGCGCATTTCCAAAGGGAGGCTCTCATGTACCTTTTAAGGTCCAACATTTAGTCGTGCCCCGTGCTGGATCCCGGCAGCGCTTCAGAGCCGTTCAAAAGCTCTGTAAGCAGAGGAAAGGTTTCCAGACCACATTGCGGATACGAGGCCGTCTCAGGGCACAGGAGGAATTAGCAGGTGCTGATCACAACAAATTCCCAGCCCAGGTGCTGCAGAAGAGCACCACACAGCAAAGCACTGCACCAAGCCCGTGTCCTATAAAGCCGAGCTTAAAGGACTTGGGATAAACCTGCTGGAGCTTTGGGAACAGGGCACAGCCAGGCTGTGCCAAGCAAAGGTTTGTGTTTTGGTAGAACCTGGCAAAAGTGGTGGCCGTTAACTGGAGTTACCAGCACGGTGTCAGTGCTTTCTACGAAGGAAATGCGAGTACAGCTGCACTTTGCTCCTGAGAAGGGTGAGGCATCCTATTTAGATTTAGCAAACCAAACCTTTTGCAGAGCTTCGGGAGGCTGCAAAGCACGAAGTTTGTAGCACCCTCAGGGTGGTGAAGCTGCAATTCTTCGCTGTTGCTTTTTTTTTTTTTTTNCAGGCACTGTTTTTATCTTGGTCTACAACAGGGGAAGGGCAGTTGTAGCTAATTCCCACGGGCCTGCAGCAAATCAATGAAGTAAATTAGAAAAGCTCTTTAGAGAAAGGCCGAAAACTGTTGCTGTCAGTGTGGCTGAAAGTGAAAAGGCTGAAGAAGCCCTTGGCCCACATGGGGAGGAGATCATCCTCTTGTTTTTCTGATACTCTTGAAAAGAAACGAACAGCTGCTTCTCATTTTCTGTGTTAACCTGCTTCTCATTTTCTGGGTTAACCAGCACCATGGCTTCAGCATGGATCAGCCATGGGGCCGCTGTCACAGCCAATGCTGCACAAAGAACCTGTGTCTCTGAGGGTATCAGTGACCCACAGCAGTGGGAAAATGTCTTGAATATTAATTTTTATTAAAAAAGAAATCTAGCTTGCTTTAAAGCTGGAATGACTTTTTTAGCCATCATTAGAACGGTTAGTTCCCATTCCCAAACTGGGGCATCGAACCTCTATTTGCCCCAATAAAGACCCAATGCTGAGCGTAGTGCAAAGGATGAACGAACGTTTTCTATTATTCTGTAGAAAAAATACACTCTTATAGTCTTCTGTAAAAACACCTTTGGGCAAAAAAAACAGATTATTTTGACTTTGTTGGACAACATCATTCACGAAACACTACGCCACAAGCTTGGTCTGAAGGAAACCACATACGATTTGACTCTTTTTATCTCGTATCAGCGGCGGAGAGCTCGGTGCGGTTACAGTTCTCCTCATTTCTGAGAAGAGAGGATCATATTTAATCATTGTGTCAGTTGGCACAAACAGCGTGTTTGTAGTGAAATGCTAAAAAACAGCACATTTATCTTTCCCTTGATCAAGATTTGTGCGATAGAGGCTCTTAACGTTAAAACTCATCAGTAATGAAGCATTTGAAGGGCTCAGCTACCCAGCTTGTTTACTGTAGCTTATTTTAAAGAATGGACTGACCTCTCTTGCCTAATATAACAAATACAATATCAGTGATCTCCACCCAAGGGCATTCGTTCCTTGGCAGGCTTCACTTTGGCTCGAAGATATTATTCCTGGACTTTTTTTTATGTTGGGAGGGGGGATGACAACAACTAACTCCTTCCCTGAGCAGCACATTTCAAAATACAAAGTGCCTATAGGGGTTGCCTCAGAGCACGTCCTTACCAGCTGCACGAGAGGAGAAGCCAAGAGTCATTTGGAAAGGAGAGAGGGATTTTGGAAGCCTGGAGACATCACTGTGATTCCCCATCCGACCCACACCAGAAGAGCCAGAGAATTTCACCCGGCGAGCCCATCCCGTCTGTCCGGAGCGCGGCAAATCTCCCAGATACGCTATTGCGCACAGTGATATTGCATCACCTGCTACTTAAACAGCCCGCTATTGACTGGCTCTGATTCATATTATTTTATTGGCACTGACTTGTGCTGTGGTATCGAGAGATCCCAAGGACAGGGAAGCCTCCCCGGCGCCACAAAGTGAATAAGAGCTGGAAAGTCAGCCTAAAGAGCTCACTTATCGCTTCACTTCTAAATCTAGCTGGGTTTTAATCTCGTTCGTAGGGCCAGCGTCTGTACAACGCCCACCTTGCACAGAAATGTCAGCGATAGCAAAGGCCGAGAGCTCAAGGTTGTGAGATGTAATGAGTTTCGTGTGCGCTCAGACCACAGTTTCAAAGACAATAAGGGAAGAGCTGCTTTTCTGAGGAAAGGCTCTTTGCACTCTTACAAAATGAACGGGAGGAGTCAACAGCACCAGGGTCTCATCTGGCCACACCAGCACCCTTCAAATCTGCTCCAAAGCCAAAAAAAAAGCGGAGCATCGCTGATCGTCACACTGGTTTACGCTGTGTCAGCTCAGCCCCTGCATCAGGTGCCGTGCGGTAGCTCACGGTTTCTGAGACCATCGCTTTCGTGGAGCTTTGAGTTTCGGTGGTTTCTAACGACCTGTTCAGTTGATACGAAATTGTGGAGGAGTTGAAAACTCAGCTGTACTTTTGGCAGAACCTGAGCCAAACAGCCAGATGAAAAGCTAATACACGAGACAGCACTTAGGCAGCGGGTGCCTTGCCCTTTGGTCTCCCACCTTTGTAAAGCTGGAACCTTAGGCAGACTTTACTGGGGCATAACTGCTTTGTGCCATTTGTTTCTGTTGTATTTATACATACGTGATATGTATTTATACATACAATGAGGTTTTTTGTGGGTATTTTTACCCCCCAAAAAAATATATCGAAACATTGATATAGCTAAATGTCTTCTTTTTGCACAGACATCTCTGTCTATAGAGTCAAGACCCCTTTTCCTATTGTAGCTTCCTCCAGTGCACCTCTCAGGTAAATTCCTTAGGTTTATGTATGTGTGTTTATATGTGTCCACATATTCATGTAAATATAGGTTATGTAAACATGTTTTATATAGTTCATATATACACAAATATAATCTCATTTAATCAGAATGCAATGACTCAATGAAGCTTGCTCTAAAAACGAAGTACCAATAAAAGGTGAGTTATTATGTTATAAACGTCTATCAGTCAGAACACTGGACCTTGGCTAATATTAAAAACTGCAACTGTAGGTTTCCTCTCTCCTGTCTCGGTGCGTCCCAGAAGACGGGAACTGACTGTCCTGGTAGAGTAAACAGAGAGCTAATGCTCATGTAGTTGATTTAATATTTTGCTACTACGTTGATTGAACCCAGACACAAATCCTAAAGGCAAAGCCATACATCCCGAAGCATTAAAAATGTTTTATTTCGTCTGTCATACTGTGTTGAAGGATTCTGAGCATCTCAGGAAGGCTTAAGCTTATTTGGACACAACCATTTGGGCTGGGTTGCCAAAGAAGCATCTACAAAGATCCAGGATAAATCTGCCCTACAAAAAGTCATTGCTGTGATACAGCCCCCAGGCTGGGAACCCACAAAAAGGGCAACTCAAGCAAATGTTGGTCAAAAGAAAAAAAAAAAAAAGAAAATAAAAACTTGGAGAAAGGGAGTTAGCCAAACACCAAACACATCTCTTGAAGTTTTTCTGCAGGTGGCTTCAGTTTCAAAGTCACTTGTGTTCTTCATCGCAGAGCGTGTGTCTGTCCACAGCCCCGTGGGGTTCACGAACGGGCTGAGAAGCCGCCTGGACTAAGAGTGGGGATTTGTAAAGATGAGCTGGAGAGAGAACTGCAAAACAGCCTGGGTGGATTCAATTACAGCTTCAGGATGAGCAAGTAGAGCAACAACAAAGGCCAGTAGCTTCAGCCTTTGAAATGCCAGCTTACAGCATGAAAAGTAATACTTAGTTAACTTCTTGTTTAGGAAAAAAAAAAAAAAAAAAGCAGAACACTTCCTTTAATGACACATTAGCTGACAGTGGTGTTTTTATGACTGTTCCGTAGTCACCGATGAATCACGGGATGGAAGTGCAGGGACAGACTGTTCCTATCTAAAGGTTGCCATCCCGGGGGTTCATGGTCACCCAAAACAAGGTGCTGCTCTTTCTTTTGCTCCCTCTCACGTCATCATCATCAGCACCTCAGCTGGTCACTGCCATTGGCACTGCCATTGGCACTGCCGTGTCACCGCCACATAGCTCGTGCGTCCCACCATGGCAAGCCAAGGTGTCTCTGGAGCTTATCATGCTTTTCTTCCATGTATCCCCTCCTAATACAGTTCATATGTTTCGACATTTTCCTTCGCAGGCATCCGGTCTTTCCAAATTCCTTACATTTTAGATTATATATCCTCGGTTTTGATCTTTTGCATTGAAAAAAATGCTTCCATTTGAAGCTTAATAGTGAGGGCTCAGTGCATCTGCCAGAGTTCCTGGCACAGCCAGCGTCCTGCAGGAGCAATTACTTTCCAGTGAGTCTCTAAAATTGCTTATTTACTTTCGCTTGTATGCCAAAAATACTTTAAAATCAGGACAGTTTTTTCCAGTTACACAATCACCAGAAATATCTTGAATCCATACACTTCCACTGTGGTTCAATAGTCAATCTGAAAATAGTCAAAACGGTTTGTGAAGTACGTAAAAAGCGCTCTCTCCCAGAATTAAGGCTTCAGAACCGCAGCTCCATGTGTCCAAGTCAACGAACGCTACAAAGCAAAATCAATTCCCCCTTTTTTTTTTTATAACAACGCAGGGAAAAGAGCCGGCAAAGGCAAGGGCAGCCAGTCTGCTGCTCTTCAGCAGCTTCCTGAGTGGAATTATCGCAGCCAACCACTTCTAGAAAGCCCTTTCATGTCTATTCATGTCGGGTTTATTTACTGCGCTTGGCAAAACAAACCGACAGTTGATTTCTGACAAGCCCTGAGATTTAGGATATTTTTCCATTAGAGCTTTTCAATTAGTTGTAGTTAATTTAGAACATTAGTGTGGGACAGTAGCTGCTCCTACCCCTTTGGATTTATCAAAACCACTGATAAAAAACAATCCTAGTTTAAGTATCAGATCCCCTCCCCTCCCTGTCTTGAGGGCACAGGTAACAAAATGTACAACGATCTTCTAAAGATCTCAAAGCGTTTTGCAAATTGAGGGCTCCATTTGTGTTCCTTACGCATGCATATTTTAAATTCCCTTTTAAGTTTCAACGTTTTGCATGGGTGTAATTCAGAGCAGACTGGGTCCTTACATATTCTGCATACCAACAAGTTATGCGAGTCCAATTTCTGGAGAAAAAAAAAAAGATATTATATGAGCATTATGATGCAGTTGAAGAGTAACTGGCTGGAAAAAAAAAATACAACGAAACGAGAAGGATTTACTTTGTCATTTTAAGCGCGTGTTCACAAGTGAAAGCAAGGATTGTGTCCATCAACAATGACCAGAACGGAACCAGCGCTTCTCCAAACCTACTGAAGAACCATGGTCTTCATTTGTAGGTTTAAGTTACTAGCACTCCTTATTTTTTTTTTTAATATGTACATAAGGCATCTCAACTTAAAATGATATTGCAAAAGTAGAAATAGCATGATAAACCTTCAAAGCTGAAATAAAAAAGAACCTGTGTTTTAACTTAGTGTTGAGTATTTATACAGCCGGCACCATTTAGTCCGGCATGTTTGAATGAGTGCGAGTCTGTGGTTGCAGTTGTGTATAAAAATATTGTAGCCTGCTCCTGCTTTAGGAACTAAACTTCGGTTCCCAATAGCTCCCTCTGTAATTCTCTTTCCAAATAAAAGGAAGAACTATTCCTGGCTCGTAACGGTGTATTTCTGTGGCTTCTTGAACTATAATGAAGGCAGTCTGGAATGTTAAAAATTACATACTCGATGCCAGGTCTTAACCCACGGTAATTTAGGCTTTAAATGTTTTGAAGTTTACATTTTGAGTCTGTTATTGTACAACTTTTTAATTAAAATGTTGCTGTAGTCCAGATCACTAATGCTTCTTGCTCAAAGATCCATTAACATCTATCTTAAAACCACTACTTAGGGAGTTTGATAATTTTGGTATCGAGGGCTAAGGCCATCTGCTTGGAAAATTATTCGGTTTTTATTTGGCTCCTTCTAATTGTAGAAATTCAAAGACATCTTTGATATCCACTGGATTCCAACAACGGAAACATCAGTTCTCTTTCTGTACATGCTTCAGTGCTTGTCTCTGCTGTGGACTAAATCTTGATGCAGTTCAAGAAATAATCTGCCAAGCTTGTCACTGATGAATCAGGTTTGGATTTTCCCTGTGCGCTGTTGAGACAATATATCCCATTGATGCTTATTATCATCTCTGTGTTTTCCCATTGAAATGCTACTAAATAAATCAGAAAAATATGACAAGGCCACTTGGGGCTCCTAGATGTCATCAGAACCCGATAATAGCTGTTCTCAGGATTAATAGCACCGTGGACGACTCTTGTTATGATCTGTAGCAGAGAGCCTGTAGACATTTATGCCCTGAAATATCACTTCAGATTTACATCCTACGTACAAAGAAGCAAGACTTTAACCCGGCTTTCGCTCTCAGCCTGATTGAATTACATTTAGCCCAGGTTTATCTTCCTCTTTGGCCTGAGGCACTTGAGTACACACCCTGTGCATGTGTGTGAGTGTGCAAATGTATACGTACCTCTCTACAGGACACTATTTCAGTCCCAGGACATGGGCCAGCCCACAGTGGTAGTCCCTGAAGTCCTCCATATGCAGCAGGTCTGCTTTGTCTCATTAAAACCCACAGGACCCCATAGCAGAAGGACCCAAAAAAATGAGCCAAGACACAGCCACTGCCTTCCAGGAAAGCAGCTTTCTGACAGCGCGAAGCACCCTGTCCCCCCCAAGCCTGTATAAGCTGTAATTATACAGCGATTATTCTACTTACATTTACTAATTATTGTACAATAATAACAATTTCCAGCGTAGCATCCATGGGACTCTTATGCAAGTCCCTCCATGCACTGCAAATGGCCCCAAAGAGCTTAGAGAAACCTCTGAGCTTCTTTAAGCAAGGCAAAAACCATCCTTTCTTATCTCAAACCCCAAGCCCACAGCTGGTCAGCCAAAAAGTACATTGAAAAATACAGTGGACCTCGTTAGTCTCTGACTGGGTTGCCTGTGGAGGCTTCAGACCTTGATTGTAATCGCCTCACACTTTGATTTTAGGTACCAAGAGAAGCAAACTCCTCTGGCATGGCAATTCGAACGAGTTCTCTTTACACGAGCCATGTGCTTCATCCATCGCCTGACATGACATGGTGTTCTTGCACCACACCTTATTTTTAGCTCTGAATTTTGTTTTTCAGGTGTAAGTAAAACGAGGTGTTATTATTTCCACATAATCAAGGCAAAAGCAGTTTCACTTTCTTTGAAGCTTTTTATCTCCCTACAACTGGATTTGAATCTCTGACTTCACCACCACAACCCCAGAGCCATAACCACAAGGCCACATGGTCCCAGAGCTGTTTTTGGAGGTGGTGGTGATGTGAGTTATTTTAGAAGCTGCTAGCTATAAATTTCAGTTATATTTGAAGGAGGGTAAGTGAGCTTTGAAAGTCCTTGGTGAGTCTGTCCTTCGGTGACTAGTGGGCAATTACTGAGGCCACTGGCAAGAGCTGGAATGGAAGCTTGTCCTGCAGTTTCTACCATAAACCACCAAGTACAAACAAACAGCAATTGTGAACGACGGTTAAACTAATTGTCCTTGTTGGTATTACTATCCCAAGACGGGCTGTGACGCAGAAAGCCAATCTGCACAAAGTCAGTTTTTCATTACGGTGCGCTCCAAATAGCATCAAAACAAGTCAATTTTAGACCACTTGTCTGCGCGTGATAAACGCAAGCCAGCCACCTTGAGTCTTTTTTAAAAAGGCTTCACCCTGACCCTTCAGTTCACGATGCATTTTTGCACTCTTGGTTTCCTGCCTGAAAATAAACGTGAATCTGCTGTTGCATAGTGCTTATTCCATAAACTACACAGGCAAATGATACGAGCTATGATTGCAACTACAAAACCTAATTTACGTTTGCAAAATAAGGATTACTTTCCAAAATGATACCCTGAATTTAAAAGACTTGCTCGGCCGGGTTCATCCAAAGGAGGGTGTCCCCCGCACACCCAAAGCTCAGTTTGGGTGTGAGATAAAAACCTTAAACAAGTGACAAATGAGCAACAGAAAGAGTTGCTGAAAACTACAAAACGTGAGCTCTACCTCTTTCACATCTAGAAACTATTTACATTCTTCTTTTCTCTTAAGAGTAATTTTCAACTGCAAAATTTAACCACATCTGTGTGAAACACAGATAACTTTGGGAGTAAAGTGATTTCAATCAGAAAAAGGGTCATCTGAGAGATGGTGGTAGTTACTCATTTGAGATCGTGCTTGATAGACCCAGCTCCCAGTTCAGTTTTTGTTGTCACTGGTGTAATAAAGCACAGCTGCTTGAGCAGTGTTATTGAGACCAGTAAAACAACGTTAATTTTACTCTCCTCCTCATGATATAGATGATCTTTCCCATTGTAGATGGTCACACACAATAGCCAAGTGCCAACACAATAAATAACCCTCAAAGTAACAGTGACCCAGCCAAAGACGATACTACTGGAAACACCCCTAGAAAATCAAGTAAGTCTCATGTTCTGGAGTTACCATCTGTGATTCCAGGTCATTATTACGGACAGACGTGAGAAGTTGCTTCATGGTAAGATTTCTTAGCCTATTGTAAAATGTCAGCTCAAGAGAAAATAGCATTCACAGCCCTGAAGGTCACATTTATTCCGACACTTGAAAGCAGTTTTTGGAAGCAGGAGTCCCTTTGGAATTGCAGTGAAAAGTCAGTAAGAAAAAATAAAATACAAAGGACTAACGTTACGTGTAAAAGGCACGGGTAAAGGCACCGATTAAGTACAACTGACCTCTTCTGCTGTCTCTCAGGAAATCAGAAGTCAGTTGTGCCTGTTATAACTATTATTTAATAGTTGAGGAATGGCAGCGTTTAGAGCCTTGTGCTCAGCGCTGGACACAGGCCTTTTACTGAAGGACTCACAACAGCCATTTTGTCCTGGTTTCCAGGAAGGAAAGGTTGCTCCCAGAGCCCAAGAAAACTGTCACAAAAATCTCAAAGGAAAATAAAAAAAAGAAAAAAAAAAAAAAAAGAAACACAACAAACAAGGAAAACATTTCACTAGAACCCATCTTTGGAAAAAATATAAAAATATTTTTTTTTCCATCCAGAGAAATAACTATAAATAATGTTTGAACTATTAAAAGGGTGAACGCAGAAAAAGGCTATTTACATAGGAGCGTTTTTGTGCTGTTTCAGCCTAATTTGTCACCGACGTAGGAGCCTCATACGTTAGCTGGAGGAAATCCAGAGCTTTCAAAGGTTTTCTGTCAGGGCTTGAAAAGCTGCCAGGTTTTTTTTTTAATGGAGCCGAGCAGTCTCAGGCCTGTTGTTCTGAGATTTTGCGAGCCAGGGCCGCATGTTAGCAGGAAGCAGAGCCAAGTGGGCTTCCTGAGCGGCTGAGAGAGGAAACTCGGTAATAAGCATGGAGGCTGTGGTTAAAAATAACTCCGGTATATAAAGGCTGCAAAGGATCCCCTCTCGCTCATACGCGCCGCTGCCTCTTGGCCGGCTGCTTCGTGCTGATTTCATGTGAATGAGACGCTTTGCCATCTCATCGGAGCAGGTGGTTTTTAAGCCGAGGAAGACGGAAAACAGCCCGCGGAGAAGCCGAGCGACAAGATAGTTCTTATTTTGCATGTTTTCAGCCAGCCTAGGCTTTATTTCGAGAGTGCCATCAAGCTGAGCTTAGCCGTAGCTACGGCCGCGGCGTTGCGGCGTCTAACTTTAGGCTGAAGTAAAAGTTGCGCTGAAAAATAACTCGGTTTTCTGCGATGTGAAACTTAGGAAGAAGAAAAAAAAAGGGAACATGGTGAATCATGCAAGCTCTTGAGCAACAGGAGAAAGGGCCCCCTAAATTGTCACCACCAGGCCCAATGCGGCTTGAACCACTTCTGCTACAAAAGATTTAATCCCACCCTGTGCCCCCCCCTTGCCTGGTGTTGGCCAACTGGAGGAGCTAAATGTGGCAACCACCAGCTGGAGGGCTTGGCCACCATCAATCAGTGTTTTGCAGTCCCGGCGCATCGGTTTCTCACCCAGCACAAGGCCGCCGGCTTCTCCTCGCTGAATTCATTTTGCATACAATTAGACCCATCTCCTTTCTTTCAAAGGCGGCGATTTTCCTTGCAAATGTGGGATGAAAAAGCACATGGGTTATTTGGCAAATGAAGGCACCCTTTTCCCTGCTGTAACCTGACGCTAACACCCATACCCAACTGCATTCTGAACACTTCTTTGTGGCCCACATTTTGCTGTAATTGGCATAACACATTCTTCGCAGGCTTGTGTTTTTACTGCAAACATTTATTTGGCACTTTATGTGGCAAATGAAAAGAAAATTTCACAACGCATTCTACAAAGTTGCATTGTATTAGGCTGTCCCTTGAAAAGCATTTTATTGCTCAAGAATAGCTGTAACCGTTCAAGGGATTTCAACAGCATTATTCTCTTAAACTCTAATTGCTGTATATACCGTATGCGCTATAGCACCAAACATTAATAATTTTGATCAAATCGACCCATTATGACTGGCATTTAATTCCACCCTAGAGCTTACTGTCGGCATTAAGCGTGACATTCCTTGAAGGCACATCAGCTGAACAATTTGGAGTTAATTTGGAGAAAAAGCTCAAGTTTTGTTTCGGAATAAAAGACATTTTCTACAAGACAGAAAGCACCGTTCCTGAGCTCAGATGTATCCAGGAATTTAAGTATATAAATAACGTTAAAGGTAGGAATTAATAGCTCAAGAAAAAAAAAAAAAATGACACAACAATGGACATCAGCGTCTGGAAAAATGTCTGTCCCAAAATATCCCACTGAAGTTTCGAAGCTGAATCATAATGATGTAACTAATTGTGATCATGGAAAAAAAAAAATATATATATATGTATGTATATATATATATATATCGTTCTGAATACTTCAGTGATCTAAGTCTGACCAGGACTTTAGAGCCCAGGAAGACAAATGAGCTCAGCTGCTCTGTACATCAGTTTCCATGCAGAGCTGCTGTCGGCCCCGCGCTGCCCAGTTCTCCCAGCTCTGATTCACACTTCCATGTATTCAAACAGGGAAAGTAATCCCAGGCAGCCAGCAATGCCAATTAACAGTGTCACGCTTAATGAAATGCTTGCTCCAGTATTTCCCATTACTCAACTGCAGGACATATGACTAATAAATGGTACAGGTGCAGTACAAAGAAGGTATTTTATAAGTGAGAAGTGAGCCCCACATGTTCGTCATGTTAAACAAGGTTTTCCACCCTATACCCTACGTGAACTCCTACTTTGGTGAATAAACCTCCAGCTATCAGATAAAACCATAACCTGTAAAGACAGTCTGCATGTCAATGAGGGAAAAAACCCCAAAGTCTTCCTAATTTTCGAGTAGTTCTCTGCTTGTGGCTGGTTTTCAGCTTTGTCCAGTCTTTCCCCCTCCCACAGTTCAAACCTGTAAACCTCAAAGTGATGAAAAATTCTGCAGAGAAGGGCATCTGCATCAGCTGTGCTGACTCAGACCGCAACAAACCTCCCCAATTAAACAGAGAGAAAAGCGCGCCTGATTCGTTCTTTGAACTTCCCTCAAACAGAATTTTTTCCTGCACTAATTAAACCCCATACACAGTTCTTACTTCTCAAACCAGGTAACTTCACGTTTTCCAACACGACTAATTGTCCCAAGTGGATATAAGAGATAAGACATGGTTTTATTTTTCTCCTGTCGTCTGCTACTCTGTGTCCTGTGTAAGTTTTCTCCTAAAATGCAAACCAGGCAAGACGTAACTGGTGTGAAATCTCATGGTGTAACACCCATTGGATTCCTGAATTAAATTCATTTCATTTTATTGAGCTTCCGAATTCATGGAGACTATTGCATGTTTGTGAACAGTAACAGCAATTTTTTCTGAATGAAACCACATAGGTACTTTCTGACCTATGCTCCTGTTAGCCCACACCCTTATCGCCTATTTCTTCACTAGATATTTCATTCCGTAATAAAAAGTATTTGGCAACAACTGAAAACTGCTAGTCATAATCAGTGACTGGTATTGTAAGCAGTTTCACTGATATGATTAAACACGCTGGCAGAGCTTTTGAAACTGTGGTATCGTTTCACAGTTCTGTAAAAAAATAAAAGGTCTCTCGAATGTGTTTTGAATTGACAGCTGGAAGGGACATCTGCAACACAACATGTGCATCCAGCACACGCAGCAGTAAGAGCTGGCAGGAACACAACTACGTACCTAATCAAAGCTGATCATTAAAACACTGGCATAAATTGTTTAGGTTTGAAGAGTCCTCCAATTGAAAATGGCAAAAAATCATTTACAGCTGAAAGCCATCATTCCTCACACAGCAGATTCCAGTAACAATGCATAATTACCTTGATTAAATTAGGGTTTTTTGCATGTTTTACTGAACGTACTTTAATGATAGGAACAGTATTTTCTTCCACATTTCTGAGAAAAGTTTTCTTTACATAATTTGACTTATTTATTGAAATGGAGTTTAATCTTCTTTTTCTTTTGCATGGATGGAAGTCTGCCTAGCTAAAGCATGTGGTATTTGAAAGTATCAACGCTTGACTTTTGCTAATCTTTGTGAACTGTTAATAAGGCTTTCACTAAAATTAATTAAGATTGCCATTGCAATGAATGGAAACGATAGAACTGTCAATAACCACACTGAAAAAGTGGAAGTGCTGAAAAATATTTCTGTTCTCTCTTTGGGCAAAAGCCAGATGCTGTATTCAGATCAGACAATAATGATGTTGAAATACTTTCCATTCCAGTAACTAAGGAGGATGTTAAAACAACTGCTACTCATCTCAAACAATATTAAGTTGCCAGGTCTGGGTAACTTATAAGTGAGTGTTTCGAAAGACCCAGCTAAGGACATTTCCAGATGGTTAATGTTTATTATCAATCGATTTCAGAACAGGGGGGAAGCCCCAGGTGACTTGAAGAATGTTAATATTATGTCAATATTTTAACAAGGTAAACAGAATGACCCAGACATGCCTGTCAGTGTTATATAAACCCGGGCAAAAAGACTGGAAGGACTTGCTACACAAAAAGAACTATAAATAAAGATGGTTTAGTTAATGACAATGGTGTTTTAAATAAGGCAGCGGCGCTGATGGAACAAGCAAATCTCTGTATTTGTCTCGGTGCAGGATGATTTTCACAGTAAGAAACAAGAACATGACAAATCAATATGGTGTGCACACGCAAATTGGTCCAAACACAAGCTGATACATCTTGAAAAATAATTTAAATTTTAATCAAGCAGGTTTATTAGCTCTTAATCTTTTTTATCATCAGTTACCATTCAATGTTGCTAACAATGACCTGGAAGAAAACAGAAACTGTTACTGATAAAGTCCTAGATGACAAGGATCAAGGAAGTACAACATAATTTGAAGAACACGCCATTGTTAAAGAATTATTGTAACCGCTTCACTATCCAGGCAGAAAAAAACCCCGCACATGGCCATACAGGCAAGCTTGAAGCCATATTTCCAGGAAAGAAAAATGCAAGCAGCTCTGCTTTTTGGCATAGAGAAAAACAGGTTCCTACCAAGGCCAACAGGGAAAAGAACTGGGGCAGCAAAATTGCTCTGCTGGAGAAGGCGATTGTTCGATTATCTTTTCATGCAGTCTCCACCTTCCCCCTGTGCAGCCCCAAATAAACTGGATTCCTCCCTGTTACTCCCACCATGGGCTCCCAGGGCCCGTGCTAAAACCATAATGACCCCCTTCAACTTCAGGTTAGCAAAAAGATGGTTCAGCCTTTGCCTTTAAGTCACCGAATGGGAACCAACTCCAGTCATGAAAGATCTGGTCAAAAAGGCTGCTTTATCAAATTAATTCCCGACGTTAATAAAATAAAAGGCCTACAAGATGAAATCACTCTCTTCAAATTAAGAAATGCCTCTCCAAACAAATAACCGTATATTTCATTTTATGTGGTTGTTTACATCATTTTGTCAACTTCCTCGAGAGCAGACTCTACAAAGCACTGACTCAGAATCTGCAGTTTAAAGCGGCAAAAACCCCCTCGTGTAGTGAACAGAACGATGGCATTTGAGATGCAGGCAGGGAAATCCGATGGTGATGACTGTCCCATTTCAATCTGAAGCGATGGGTCACAGCGGTACCTTGGGATTTTGAACAGGGGTGCTGAGAGGTCTCATTCGCAGCTCGTTTACCCCGCGATTATTCCATTTGCTCTGGGTGGCAGGCAGGACTTTCTGAGAACAATCCCATGAGAAAGGAGCTTTTTGTTTGTTTGTTTGAGCTCTGTAATGACTCAGAGTGCTCTAGCAGGCAGGTGACGTGGGCATTGTCACCAACCCACCAGCTGCCCTGGGTCACCCAGGTTGCAATCTTGAGTGCAATCCCTTAAAAAGTTGCCCTTGGTGTAAAAGCAACACCAGAAATCGGCAGTAACACCTAGAAAAATCAGCTTTGCCGTAGAAAACTGGCTGAGTCTGTGTTTGCTTTGGCTGGCAGACAGATCACACATCATTTAGCTCCCCTCTACCCACATTAACAAATACTTTCTAATCTCACATTCTTCACATTTATACACCAGTGGCATCACTGCCCTAAGTGAGATCAGTGCCAGGGTTTTGGGTTTAGATACTTAACATAAGCGTTGCGTACCGCACAGAGCCAGAAAATGTCAGCACAACGATCAGGGACCAAGTGGAAGGTCATGGCAAAGTTGGACTCAATTTGTACAGAACTAGTGACTCACAATGTAAATAAATTCTCACATTCATCTCACCAGGTTTAGAATATCTATAGTTTTTTAGCTTCCCTGCTTTACTTGAAAACAAAAAGAAACTAAAGGCAGTGAGTTTATTGGTTTGTGCACTTGGCTTTCCTCCTCTCTGCCCACTAAATGTTTCCTCGATGTAAAGAAAAAACACAGTTAGGTGACAGAATCAGCGGAGTGCTATGAAAAAATGTCCTTCCAGTGCCTACTGGAAGAGAGCATCCGACTGGAGCTGCGCAGGGAAACGTACAGCACGGTTGTATATCCTAGAAACAAAATATTTTGTTATAGCTGTTGCTGAAATCACAAGCACATAAACTGACACAGACATTCGGGGTGTGTTATCAGGGGAACATTCACATTCATTCTGAATTCATCAGAGTATATTTTCTTGGCTGACTCACAGCACCATATATACGTATTGTACACTTACTAACATTTTATTAGAGGAAAAGAGTTTACATTGACAGATTACACAAGTGTGACATTACATAGCTGTGAGTCATACATCTTTGTGTACTTCGTTACCATGCATTCAGTGTATTGATTCTGCTCCAGTCACAGAAGTTTGGCTGCTCCTCCTGGCCATCCTGTGAACTTTTAGAATAAAAAGTATAGAAAGTTAAACAAGAGATATTCGTTATTTTAAAACACGTGTAGCTATTGAAAACGATCATTCACTCACCCTAGCAACCGTGCTTTCCTGAGCTGGCTGCGTGCAGCCACGAGCCGGTCGGGCTCCAGCGAACACGCTCACATATTTCTGAGAAGCGGAGCCCATCAAGGGCCATCGCTCCTTCCCCTCCTGGGGCACACAGGCATAAAAGTGAGAGTTGTTCTCCTGTGCTCTTCTGATCTCCAGCTCACTTAGAAATCCTTTTAAAAGTGATTGCAAAGGAAATGTGGAGGAGGTAAGGGGAAAGCAGAGCTCTTTCTCTGAACAGGCTCTCAAAGAATCAGCCCGTCCTGTAATAGATCATCATTTTTCCTCCTTTAAGAATTGCCACTTTTGCTCTTTCGCTCTTGGGCGGTTGCCAAGCAGCCGCGATCCTCAAAAAAACAGGATTCTGGAGCACGTTATCACAAATTGTTGGAGAATAGCTCCTTCAGACAGGGCATCTGAGCTAGAGGCCAAGGTAAGGGAGGAGAACAGTCTTCCCTTCTGAGAGATTCAGCCCAGGACCATAAATTGGCTACAGCCAGAGAAGATCACAGAAGCTACTTGCATTATTTCTCTTAATGTCACAGGGAAACGTTGATCTTGGCAATCTTTGTGCAGCAAATGGAAACTCTGCTAGAGACCTGGACTTCCATTAAACGCAAGTCTCAGGCATTTTCCTCGCAGGGAGACTGTGCACGACTGACATTGAACCTCTTTCTGTCAGAACTGAGATGGGATCATGAGCCCTGAGGGTGACCAGAGCTGGATGCCCCTGTCACCAGCTCATGGGGCCCAAGCAGAGCAATGGATCTGCTGCCCTCGCTGTGCTCGGTACACCTCCCGCTCCCACCCTCGTTTGCTGGGTCTGGTCCCATCGTGTGTCCCAAGGATGGGGCCAGGTCACGGGGCAACTGCTGTGAGGGGTGGGAGGATCAAACCCCTTATTCGTGGTGTCTTCCTCAGTGTCCCCAGGACAGGGACCCATCCGTGTGTCCCATCCCACAGCAGGTCCCTGTTGGAACTTGGACCTGTCACTGTCATGGACAGTCTCTTGGTGTTTCCAGGGCAGGGACCAACCTATATGCCCCATGCCACACCTGGTCCATCACGGTGCCTCACAGCATATGGTCCCCTTGTGCTAAAGAGGGTCCTTCAGTGTCCCCTCCGTGGTCCCTCAGCGTCCCTAGGGGAGGCAGGGATACCTCGGTGTCCCCCCAGCTGATGAGGGGGTCCCTGGGACAGAGACCTTTCCGTTTCCCCTTAAAACCCATGGGCAGCAGTGCGAGGTGGGGGTCACTGCTCTATAGCCACCCCCGAACCCTGCAATAAGGGGAAGGCTGTGAGGGGTCCAGACCCAAACCCCACACTAAGGGGAAGGATGAGAGGGGTCTGGACCCAAACCCCGCACTAAGGGGAAGGTTGAGAGGGGTCTGGACCCAAACCCTGCAATAAGGAGAAGGATGAGAGGGGTCTGGACCCAAACTCTGCACTAAGGGGAAGGTTGAGAGGGGTCCGGACCCAAACCCCGCACTAAGGAAGAGGCAGCGAGGGGGCCCGGCCCCGAACCCCGCGCTGCGGGGAAAGCTGCGAAGGGACCCGCCGGCCGGTCCCGGCCCGGCCCCGCTCCGCTCCGCCCCGCTCGGGCTGGGACCGCCGCCGCCGCCGCGTCCTTTTATACCGGGGCTAAATTTAGGCTGCGCCCGAGCCGCTGCCTCCCGCCCGCCCCGTCCGGGACGCGTTTCCTCCGCTCCCTGCAATTGGCTTGAGGGCGCCCGCGCCCGCGTTATAAGGTGGGGAGGGCGGCTCGCCGCGCCGTCCGCCGTCCCGCCCGGCCGCACCATGGCGCTCAGCGACACCATCCTGCCCTCCTTCGCCACCTTCGCCAGCCCCTGCCGCGAGAAAACCCTCCACGAAGTGAGTTTCTGGCCCCCCTCCCCGCCGGCGCGGTTCATCGCACGGGTGGGCGGCGGTGCCGCGGCCCCGCGGCTCCCCGAATCTGTCCCCCTCCTCAAACGGCACCTCTAACCTTCTCCCTTTTCTCTCTCCCCCAGAGGTGGAAGTGCGACCAGGAGGCCAAGACCCCCGCTGGCACCTGGGGCGGCCTCTCCCCGCGCAAAGAGGATGAAGATCTCAACAACGTGCTGGATTTTATCCTTTCCATGGGCAGTGACAGCTACGGCCAAGGCGCAGCTGGTGGGGACTATCCCCCTGCCCAAGGGGAGAGCGGTGGCTTTTACCAGACAAACCCGTCCTCGGGATGCTACAGTGCCCTGGACCAGGGCAGCCCCCCGCCCTACAACGCCGGCATCGTGCCGGAGATGATCCGCTCCGAGATGGACTCCAGCTACTGCCCTCCCAGCAGCGTCCAGGGGCGGTTCTTTGTGACCCCCAGTTTCGGGAGCCCGCAGTTCGTTGAGAACATTAAGCCCGAACCCGATATGGACAATTATGGACCGGTCTTGGGGCTGGTGCCCCAGGCTTGCCCGAAGATCAAGCAGGAGGGCAACGCAACCTGCATGATGGCCTACGAGCAGCCCCGGGTGGCCAGCTCCCCCCAGATCCCCGGGGCAGAGACCCCCCCGCTGAGCCCCGACGATCTCATGGTGAACGACTGCCACACGCAGATGATGTGCCCCTCGTCCGTGTCCTTCCAGCAAACCTACCACCCGGCCTCCGGCTTCCACCACCCGCAGACCCACCTCCAGTACCAGAACACCTCCCAGTTTGGGCTTTTCGAGGACAGCCTGCCCTTACAACCCTCGGCTCCCAGGGGCATGCTCACCCCTCCTTCCTCCCCTCTGGAGCTGCTGGACTCCAAACCAAAGAGGGGACGTCGGTCCTGGCCGCGCAAGAGGACGGCTACTCACACCTGCACCTACGCGGGCTGCGGGAAGACTTACACCAAGAGTTCACACCTGAAGGCCCACCTCAGGACGCACACAGGTAAATACCACCGGTCGCCTTCAGCCGGAGATACGCTGCTTGCTGCTTGTGATAGCCGCCTGTATAAAACAGTCTCCAGCCTGAGCTTTAACCCTGTAGTCTTAAATTCCGGGAGTATCCACGGTTGAGCTATGACAGGTGATCAGGTCTATAATGTTTTCCTATGCATATATGTAGGTCAGTGCTTTTCTAAGGGCTTCCAACGCCCTTTCTCAAAAGATTTCCACTGCAGGCAATAGATGAGTAAAGGAATTACTAGAGCAGCCCGGTTTGGCTTGAAAGCACTTGGCGGTGATTGTAGAAGGGCTCGGTAGCAAATAAAAGGAGACGATGGGTTGCGCAGGTGATGCTGTGCGAGCGCCGCGCCGAGTCACGCTCTCTGCCGTCTCTCCCCAGGTGAGAAGCCCTACCACTGCAACTGGGACGGCTGCGGCTGGAAGTTCGCCCGCTCCGACGAGCTCACCCGCCACTACCGCAAGCACACGGGCCACCGGCCCTTCCAGTGCCACCTGTGCGACCGGGCGTTCTCCCGCTCCGACCACCTGGCGCTGCACATGAAGCGGCACATGTAGCCCCCGGGGACTCGGACCCGCCGGCGAGGGGATGGTTACTGAACTGCTCAGGTGCAGAAGTGTTAAAAACTTGTAGCTGGTACTACGGTAGGGAGGCACCGACGCTCTAGCGATGGAAGCGGAGGAGGATTCGACACAAGGAGGCTCAGCCAGGCATCTCCTGCAGAGAACTTGACGTGACTCGTATCAGTGAACCTGCCCGGCCAGGAGAACAGGGCTTATTTATGCAGCTTCTGTGAAGGGTGAACTCCATAAGACTCCATACAGATTGTATAGAAGAAGCTGTAATTACGGTTTTTTTTTTCCTAACTGCCCAGTCCTAAGCTTTACAAGACAATGTTTGTATGGAAACTGCCTGAAGTTGACCCTAGAAGAAATTAAATGAATGTTACTGTAGCTCCCGATGTTATTTTAGATCTCAGTTGAAGGCATGGCTAAGAGAACACTCCTATTGTTAGACTGGTCGTTTCACAGGTGCAATAATATTCTTGTTTGCCATGATCTACACTAGAAGTACAGGGCTTGATGTCTTGTAAGAAAATAACCTATTTTACTGTAATTTTTTTATATATTGTAAATAATTTTATACAATGAGAAATATTGTATATGTAAATAGAAGACAAATGGGTATTTTGCCTATTTCTGTTTTTATAAAAACGTAATTTTTCAATGTTTGAAAACATTTCATCTTTTTAATAAAATAAGTTTTAAATTGCTGTGATTTTTATTCTCCTTGGAGATCTCCCTGTTACTTTTCCCCCTGATGGCCGGGCCAACAACCACCTGGTTACGATTTAAATTATCAACAACTGTAAGAAGATGCTCAAAAAATCTGAGCTATGGATTTTTCTAAAGTAGATAACAGAGTACATAATTCATTCTCAGTGGTAAACAAGACACAATATGGTGTTTTATAAAGAAAAAAAAACAAATAGGAGAGTAAATCACATCCAAAATACACTTCCTAAAAATGGTTAAGAAAGCAACACTGTAATTTCAGTCTCATTTCTAGTTTATGCTAGACTATTTTAATAGCATCCTTAATGTTTTCCAGATGCAGTTATAGTTTTGCCAGCAGTGTGTGGGTTTTTACTATAAATTTAAACACTGCATTTTTGTAATTACGGAGGCTTATTTTAAGGCATTCTTGTACATAAATTATCCCTGCTCTCAAGAGCTCAGTGCAGAATTCCAATAGAACAGTAGTGGAATTTAAACACATTCACAACACAGGTTAAAATACCTTCATAACTCATTCCCCAAAGCTTAAATTCACTTAATAATTTTGAATCCCACCTAGATTTCAGGAGCTAAGAAAGATATTGACTATTTTGAAGGAAAATAAGTTAGCCAGGAACCCACGTTCTGAAAAGTAATTTCAAATAAAGTGGATACTGCAATAGCTGTAGCAGTAAATAGCTGCAATAAGTCAATTGGAGCCCCCCCAAATCTCTTGCACAGCTGTAAATGAGATCATAAGTCCAAACAGTGTATCTAGGCAATTACTCTGAAACTCTTAATGAGGATCCTCTGTTTTTACAGCCATGGTTTGGTGGTGAGCTTCAGTACTTGTCAAACAAAATCACTGTTAATTAAGTATGCAGAGTCAGCTTAATATCGGAGCATTTTCCCTCAACATCTGGATACTTGGAACTTCATTTTATTCAAGGTTGTGACATTTTTCTGCCTTTACAAGTTAGAATACACAAGAACGAAATCAACAGGAGTACATTTAAAGTAACTACAAATATAGCTATTTTTCTGTGAAAGCAAAGTCTGCAGTTGTTCATGTGGAACAGATGTATTTTGGGCTTCTAATCATTGACATGGAAGAATGAGTTCCACATTTCACTTTTATAGCTCTTTCAAAGTGAAATATAAGGGAGATTTAAACATTTCTTCATTAAAAACAAAGCTCATTTATTTGCTAGAGAAAAAAAAATTGCACAATCTAATTCCAGAAAGTGAGGATGACTTAAAGATGTTCTAAAATTAGCACATTCGTTGTTGCAACAGTTCTAGGTATTTCCTTCTCTTTCCTCATAGCCGAAGATTTTCGTATTTCAGCATGTCCTTTGGTGGTTTATAACACGATTTTTGAAATTAATTCTTAGCCTTCCCTTCCCACAGTCACCTGCTTTTCCCCTGCGTTGTCGGAAGAACCGACAGTGTTCTCAGCCATTCCCAGGTCTCAGAGGTGCGATGTCAAGCCGCTCCCTCTCTCGTCGCGTCATTAAAAGAGACGCGGAGGTTTGACACCTGGCTGCGGCGGGTCCGACCACCTCTGCCCGCATCTGGAACATCGCCACATCTGGGACATCGCCACATCTGGAATATCGCCACATCTGGCACACCCCCAGGCAGAGCTCTGCAGAGCTTGGGAGCATCATGACACGTTTACCTGGCTCTGTTTGTCCCCAGCCACCTCTAATGACCTCTATTAGCGGCAGGGGTGGCCCTTCGGTCCGGCCGCTTCTGCATCCTCCCAAATGACCCAGGTGAGGGACGGCAATAGCCAAAGAACCGGCACGAACGCTGCACGGTGCCTGCGAGGAGAAATTAATGTTATGGCATCCACCAGCCCTTTAAAAAGCCCCCTGTGCGGCTCCTCCACAGCACCCACCGTGATGGGTCACTGTGATGGGTGCTCCTCATTCCTCCTCTGGCACCTCTGCATGGAAAGGTCCACGTTTCCCTTTTCTCCAGCCCAGCTGGAAGTCACAACCGATGCTCCTGATCACCAGAAGGTCTTTAGATCAGACACGTCTTATCTGCAAGATTCCATCTCACCAAACGGCTCTCAGCTCACGATGAGCGGTGCAGACGTGCCCGGCTGGGAGCTCTTCACCATGTAAAAACCAGCAGGTTGTGCCCTCTGAGCTTCTACTTTTGTTGCAACTCGACTGAAAATAGGGCAAAGCTATTCTCTTATGCATAAATATTTTAAAAGAAAATAGGTATAAATACAGGCCTCTGAAAGCATAGAGGGATGGGGGGACACACAAAACAATAATAAAAGCTTGTGACCAGCTTTATTTTAATTCTTAAAGGGAGGGCATACATGATAATTTCTGTGTGGTCTTAGAGGAAACTGCAGGTTCTTCAATCTTGAGATAATCTTGTAGTAGAAAGAAAGAGATGCTGATCTCATTCTTCTCACACTCTATTATGAGTGATTTTCAATTCTCTTTTCCTTTTTTTTTTTTAAATTGTCTTTAATTAGCACATCCAAAAATGCGTCCATGTGATTCCACCCATCTATCAAAGAAATCACTAGCACTCTGCAGCATCTCCTCATAACAGACCACCAGGTCATCATCTTCTAAGTAATTTTGGTTTTCATAACAGACCACCAGGTCGTCATCTTTTAAGTAATTTTGTTCTAATTAGCACAAAAGACTCAGAATCCCAGATGCACGCAGCAAAGAGCTGCCCTTCCCATCTGCAGCTATCCTGCATTTCATTTTGACATACTTGGGAAAGAAATGAAATAAAAAAATAAAGAAGTTGTAGTTGAGCCCGATAGGAGGAAATGTCGAGTCTGTTGTAAACAAGATTTTCACACATATTCTTATAAGATACCACAGTGATGGGCTCACTATACTTGCAAGATAGATTGCCAGATTAGATAGAGCACGTTTAGTACAGAAAGTAGCAAATCCTGCACACTGCTCCTAGTGAAAGTTGTAGCAAATATTTCTGAACTTGAGCCACCATCCAGAGGAGTTCCTGTTCAAAGCTGGTTCGTTCCACAGCGGGTTCAGGGCACCGTGTTCCGCCGCGCTGAGCACCGTCGTCTCTCACCTGCTCGCTTCAGAGGAATCGGTTCAATCTGCACTTCTGGGATCTCACCTTCAGCAAACACCGCAACAAATCACCTTTGTTTTCAACCCTAAAGCAGAAAGCTGGCCTAGAAACCCTCCGTCTTTCCTGGAGGGTTCGTTTTAGACGCGCAGTTTTGCAGATGAGGACGGCTGGGGGAGTTGAAGCTTTAATTTGGGCCTTTGCTCACCTTGCGCAGGGATGGGGGGATTTTCAGCCCTTGGTTACTCGCGGCCGTTTGCGAACTGCCTGAAAACATCGACTGGCTCTAAACTTTGGTCCTCCGTCCACAAAAAGTGCCAAAAAAAGTCTGTCCCTTCTTCAAATTATAGGACTGTGCGGTTCTGTGGTTTTCTGTGGTAGAAGCTCTGCGGTTTCTAAAGCTGTTTTGTGCATCTGCTGAGGCCAGAATCCCAAGCTCTAGCAATTTCTTTCGCTATATTTAAATAAAACAACTATAACAAAGTCATGTAGCCGTCGCTATGGTAACCAGCAGTGTTAGGGGGAAACATAAAGAGGAAAATTCAATCCAAACCCCGTGTAATTTAATAGGGAGAAACCTCTCCCCATTGCGAACGCCTGAAATGTACTTGGTGGGATCTACAAGCCTGAAAATTCCTGTGTGTCCTTGAAGCAGCTCTGAGCTGGGTTTGTCCCAGGTCCCACCTACCCGGGACTCATCCTGGTGCAAAAAGCAGATATTGGAGCTCCTCTGTTCACAAAGGGGCTTCCCAGAGATCTGGAGGAGAAAGAACAGATTTAAAAGCCAAACACCAGGCACCTAATGCACATAGCCATAAATCCACAGGCCCTGGCATTAACCGGCTCAACTTATCAATTCCCAGAGACCCCTTAAAGCTCCGGCCTATTTGATCCCAAAGAACCAGTTCCTCACCCTTTAGGCTGAGCTTAGGAATAGCCTGCGCCACAAAGCCGAGCTCTGAACTCGAAGCGAGCAGCGGTGGCAGGGATTATCCTAAGCTTGTCAGGCAGAGAATTGTGTTTGATTTAATCTTTTGAGGTCTGACTTTTCAGCCACAATTATTTGATCTTATAATATTTTCTGTAGACACAAAAAAGATGAGTCATGCGCGCTGCTTTACGTGAGGAAGATTAACAAAACCACCTTTCCAAGCACAAGGAGAGCAGGAGCAATGAAGTTTTCATTTACTCTGTGACCATAGTTACCTGATTATTCACCTGCTTCAACTCTTAATTCCTTTGAGCAAATCACAAGTATTCTGTCCTTTGCAGTAAGTGTAAATTCAGCAACACAGAAATTGCAGATGAACTTGCAGGTTTGTAATTAGATACGGTATCCTTTTAAATCACTTTTACTTGGGTTTCTTGCGCTTTTTACAGCTCAGAGCATTCCTGGAGTTCTGACCTATCATTATGTCATCAGGAAACATCTGGAATATCACATAGGGCATTCTCTGTGACATTTAATGTATTAGGCAAGAAGCTACTGAGCCTGAGGCTTAAACACAACCCAAACCACGCACACAAAATCCTCAAATCCCAACAATCACTTTTTTAACGGCCTGTGCACGATGACAGTGTAAGTGGGTTTTGATATATGAATTATTTTATATCAGAAGCACCTGCAAAATGGGGGAAAGAGGATGTCTGGGTGCAAGGGATGGGCAGAGAGCACAGGGCTTTGTTCTTTGTACAGGTCCCTGCTGAAAAGCTGTGATTGACGCCAACGTTTATGGGAGGCTAAACAGCAGAATTACATTATGTTTGCAGCTGGCAAAGAGCGTTACGAGCGTTCATCAATAGGGAAGGCTGGAGCAGCTGTAAGAGATGCTGTATCAGCACCAATAAAAAGTTTTAATTGTGGTCATGACGTTAAAAAAAATGCTAACCAGACAGGAGGTCAAAGACGTTCAGGGTGACTAAATCGATAGTCACGTACAGCAGCCGGCAGATTTCAGCAATTTTCTCCCGGCAATGCCTCCCAAAGAAGAATACGACAGTAATTTGGGTGGCAGGGACTGCAGCGAGCGCTGCGAGAGCTCCGGCTTTCACAACGCAAGTTGGTCTTGGGTATTTAGGTACACTCGACAAACGCTACGCTTGTTTTCAAGGTTTAACAGCTTAGAGCTCCTTTCTGCTTGAGTTTCTACCTGCAAATGTTTCTTCTCGATCAGGACGCCCACGCGTTTCTTCCCTTCCCAAGAAAGAACCTCTTGGCCCCTACGTGATGCCTGGTATGGGGAGGCCTTTGGGATGAGGCACCGACCACAGAGATCGCGCAGATATTTGGGAAAGGGTTCGGATTAATCCCTTATCAGACTCCAAATGCTGGAGTGGGGGCAAAATATGAAGCTGCGGCTCAAGTTTTTGTAAGGGAAGGAGCAGCAGGTGGAGGGGACTCGGGCAGGAAGTCGGGCCCATCCCAACACCGCAGCCAAACCCGGATCCAAAATGTCAAGGCACTAAAAATACCACTGGAGAGCAATTTCAAGAGAAACCTGCCTCGGCAATCTGTCCTTAACCATGCCCATGTGTGCAGAGTAAATAAACCAAACAGATGGGAGAATAATGAGTCAAAGCGAATAATGGCGAAGAGCAGGGTTGGGAAGGTGTGTTCTTCCAGCAAGCAGAAAGGGTTTGTCTCTGGTGATCCCTCCAACCCCTCCCAATATAAATCGCAGCACACAAATTGTTCTGGAAAGGGTGCGGCGTCGGATTTTCTGACTGGTCTGTACAGACCAAATGTGGCCGGGACAAGGAGGATGGGGAAGGAGAGAGGGAAAAACTGCACGGAGGGCACAGGCTAAAGAAAAAAGGTCCCGGCGCAGAGAATCAAGCGAGTGTTGGAAGCGAGATTCCCAAATCTGACACAACAGCTTGTGAAATTATGGACCAAAACAAAAAAAAGAGCACCAAAGTCTCAGGGCTCCAAAAAGTAACTTTTCATTTATTATATTAAACAATAACATTTCTCTTATAATATTAAACAATAAACACATGAGATGGGTTAAAATTAAAATACCTTTCAATTTGTTATGATGTTTGAAAGATAAATATAACTACAATAATGTACATATTTGGAGACATTAGTCAAATTTAGGTCAACATCGCAGTTTCCACTTTGTGTTTCCACCTTTTTTAGGTCAGACTGAAGGACGTCGTATGACGAGGGTCACCAGAAGAGCACTCTGTAGTTTAACAGCAGAAGGAACCACATCACAAGGGGTTTTCCTTGTAAAGATGAACTTAAAAGGGGAAGGCAGAAGTTGGAAAAATGAAAATTTCATTTTATAACAAATTAGCCTTTATTTAGAAAACTGTCAAGTAAAAAGAGCAGTATATCAACTGATAAAACGGGTGTGTCAATGAATAATAGTTAACGTATTGACTCTAAAAATAAATCTTCTATGATTACACCATACGCCAAGCAAAATTCCTTTCTAAGGAAAGATGTTTGTTGCGAAGTCTACAGAGAGATGCAATGGTTGACACACAACAAAAATTAAGTTGTTCCACCGGTGTCAGAAGATATTTGAACTAGATCGTTATTAGCAGAAGATCAATTCACGTGAACAGAGTTCCGACTCTAAATGAGCATTAACCAGAAATGAAATTCCTGAGAGGGAGGAATAAAACACCGAAGAAGGGAGAAATCAAACTCTCACCCGAGGTAAAGCAACAGTTCGACTTGGACCAAAATTCCTTGGGCCTCGGCTCTACAGAATAAATACTCTTCTCAATGGAGAAACACTAAAGAAGAAATAGTAACCCCAAAAGGATTATAAGAAGAATCCCAAAAAAAGTGCATTACCTTTGAGCATAAGATGACAAAATAAGTTCTACAAAATTTCTGACAAGAGATTTCACAGACACGAATTTAAAGAAAAAAAGACGTTCCACAGGCAGAGTTTGGAATTTCCTACACTGAGCACGGTACATGAAACGAAATTCAGTGAGGATTGACGATCCTCATAGGGCAGAGATTTCATAAGGAAAAATGTGCCAATATAAAAATATTTCATACAGCGTTATTGTAGAAGCACTACTTTATGAGCATCTGTTTTTATTGCAGAATGACTGGTATGTTTTACAATATAACTCGGGGAAACCACTGGAGGCAAATGCGAACGTACGGGTCTATAAAGGATAATGTGGGTAATTCAATACCTGTGTCCTACATGCAAAGTTTGCCTGCGTAGGTTCGATGTGAATAATTGTCCGTCTTTCCTGGTTGAACTGCTGTGTGCAATTCACGGCTTGCCGTGAGTCATTCCAGCAGCGACAACACGCGGCATAAAACACACGTGTGCTGCTATAAAAACCTCCTCAACTCCCGGTGATTGCTCAACGCACCACGGAGTCTCATAATCGATCCGAGTTAAAGCAGAATCACCTCCATTCCTCCCTCGAAGCCAAGAATGCAATGGACAGTCATTCCTGCCAGAGTCAAAGTTGAGGTGGAAAGGGAGGAAAAACAGAGCTGAAATCCAGATGACAACCCTGTGCAACCTACAGAACTGGAATGAAGCAAGAAAAACATGTTTTCCACCTTAGCGTGTGACTGTTTGGGGTGTATGCGTATGGGAATAGCTCCTTGAAAATCATTTTTAAAAAGGGAAAAAAGAGAGATGTTAATCTACAAGCAAACGTAGGAGAAAAATCATTGCCTCAGCCTAGAAGAAAAAAAAATGTATAGATGACACGACTGTCACGTGCAAGAAGATCAGAAATTGAGCCTCCATTTCAAAAAGCCACGTTAAAACACCAAAGAATGTGAAATCAAAGCCAGTGCGGATGACACCGACTCTCTGCCAGGTCTCCCTCCCTCGTGGCACAGCTTTTCCTGCCAATGGCACTGATCTTGGAACAAATCTATTAGAATTGGTCGTTTAGTCATTTCTCCTTTGTTTCTTTTTTTCTTTCACCAGAACTCTGAAATTCTAAGAGTCACGATCTGATCTGCATTTCTGTAAAAATTCCATTCCTGTATCCATCTCTGTTTAGAGAGTACATACATACACATGAGCTTTAATATATAGAATATATGTGCATATTCTACATATTCATTGTATATACACATTTTATGTACAGCACAAGTAATTATATACTAGACATAGTATGTGGACATATGTAGTATATACACAATTATTACATTATACAATACACTATATATATACATACACATAGACACAGATAATATGGATCTCAATGTACACTGTATATGCATTGTGTATACTCACATTTTATATATCTCGCACTGTACAGATTTTCTCTGCCCAAATAGCGATAGGCCTATTTGTGCTTTAAATTTCATCGTTCTGGTTGAAGAAGCTGATCAATGTCTCGCGATAAAAGTTTTGTCTTAGAAGAACAAGTGCAGGTATTATACAAAACGTGGAGTTATAAGCAAAGGGAAGAACGTCCGTCACCTTCCTTTTGATACGGAAAACTGTATTAAATACGACGGGGAGAAATCCCAGCGAAGTTTTCTTCTACTGCAGTGTCTAAAATTTTGAATCAAGGCTGTTTCAGTAAAACTAAGGTTACTAAATCTAACGCACTGTGCAGAGAGGACACGTTCTGTCCTTCTTCATTTGCTCCATCTTTTGTTACTGTCCAAGCAAATATGAAGAACGAGACAATAAGGAAACAGGAAAACGAGCAATTAGTTCTGACACTATATGGAATGCTGGATTAATTCACATTTCTGCTGAACATCTTAAAACCACCGACTCATCGCCTTAGAAGCATTACAAAGCACAGCGTTCTGGAGCACTGATAAAGCAGCAGAAAGTTTTGTTCTGGTGCATAACTCAGCAAATGAATCTATTCAGCTCATCCGCCCCGTCCCACTGGAGTGACATCACCTGAGCAGCAGCCCAAAAAGTGGTTTTCCTCCCCAAAACAGCACCGCACATGAATGGGGTGTTCTTGGAGCACAAGAGACACCACAGAGACTCAGGCCCAAATGAAAAGGAAAAGGAGAATCTTACACCTTATACCATTTGCTTAACTTCACTGAAAAGCCCGCAGCAAGTTTTGGAAATTGCGCTTTCATAGCAAAAGTTTCGCCTCGTGATATCTACAGAGAGACTCGAGTTTGCTTTCAGAGCCTTCAAGTCCTGTACACCAACAGAAAAGAGAATTTGTTGTCATTTTAGCGTTTGATCGTTTAACATGTTTTAGAGAAAAAGAAGAAAGGGTTTCCAATCAGGTTCTGTAAAATTAGAAATATCTACTGCATTCCAAAGGGGTCATTAAAAGATTAAAGACCATTAGATGTTTGGGTTTGATACCAGAATGCGTCTTCTCCCCTTCTGAGGGGAATTAAAGATTCACATTATTTGCAGTAGCACAGGAGACACAAAGCAAACAGGGAATCGTGACTCTGAAAGCTGCATTTAGACATCTGGGGTTTCCATTTCAAATGCAGAGCTGGAAACCGCCGAACAGATTAGAACGAACCGGTCTGATTCCTCTCTCTGTGTAACGAAAGCATCCAGAATAAGGCAATTACCACAGAATGGGGAAAGGTTGTTTTCATTCCATGAACAGGCACTAACTTTGTACCATGAAAAATAAAAGCAAGGAAGCCAGGACACAAAAAATAGCAATGCATTAGAGATGATGAAGGAATACCACATTTCCAAAAAAATAGAGAAAATGTTATAAGGGCTGCACCAGTGAAAAGAGACTGTTAAGCTTTGTATCCCTACAGAACCAAGGTTAGGAAAGCAGATTTACATTAAAGACGTTTTAAAAACTTTGTGCTAGATGCCTATTCTATCCAGACATAAAAGTCCAAGGCAAAGACAACTGAAGTGTTAGAATTCCTATAATCAGAACAAGGCATTTTTGTAAGTAATTCACAGACTTATCATAAGGACTTATTTTATATACGACATGTAAAACACATTCTGCGTTATCCTTACCAGCTGGAAGTACGGAGTTCTACAGGTGGATATAAAATCTGTTCCTAATTGGACTTAATCCTGCAAGTTGTATTTTAAAGTCACTCCAGTCTACCAGTACTTCTACAACTTACGCATGAACGTGCATTTGGCAAATAAAATCTGTTGCAACTTGGCCTTATTTCAGCTAATTATATTTGATCTGTAATCCTGCGATATAAGGTCGGCGGAATTCAAAAAACAGAGGTAACGACTGAAATGGTTGGTTGGTAACACCAATAATACGCTCTGTGCTCTGGTGGCTGGAGCAAAAGAGGGTCAGTGAGTTGTAGGGGTGAACATGGCTCAATCTTATTAGGTTTTCCATCGCTTGATTTGACACAAAAGCAGCACTCAAACTTGTACCGCAATCCTGCAATCGTATTTGCTTATGACATAAAGCAAGACTTTACCTAACGATCTCATTGCCAAATTATTTGTCCCATTTACTACAACTGAATTAACTCCCTCTTTTACACCACCACATACAATTAAACTAGTCATTCACAGAGGCTTCAAGTTTGTAGTATTTTATACACATCACTATGGCTGTATTCATCATATATCAATTGCTGGATTCTTTTGTAAAAGCCACATCTCCTGGATAAAAGGGACCATCTAATACTGAATTTATGCTGAAGACTTTGACAGAGACGATGCAGATGCCATACTGATTATCCTACCATGAATTATTAAATAAATGTAACAAGTGAAAGCTAATTCTATAAATATTATCATTGTATGACTTTTTTTTTTGAAATTCATACTGCAGCCTCAAAAAACCCCAATGGAATTCAGGTAATAAAAAGCCAGATTCCCAAGTTGCAGTTGACTATATGCAACATTGTCTTCCAGGTGAAGAAACTTTGCTTTCAGTATCTTCGCATCATATGGTCAGTTTCTTACAAGCGGTAATTTTTCTCTAGAACATAATAATAGAGATTAGATAGTGTTTCCTGCATGTTGAAAAGCCACACAGAGCCCGGTTGGATGTAACCAGCCTTGCTTAGAGTTGAAGGTGACCAAAATGATTTTCAAGACATAACCCTTGAATTTAGTATTTCTATAAAAGCCATTTTTCAGGGTTTCCCCTCGGGCAGGTGGAGCCACAGCAGATCTGTTTAGGAGTTGGGCATATCAGCCTTACTGAGCGCGATCGCCAGCTCCAGGTCCTCCTGCTCCTGCCTCCGCAATCGCGCCAGCCGTTCCTGCTCCGCTTTCTCGCTCTCGCGCTTCGCCCACGCCAGCTGCTGCTCCTCATTGCCAAACTGCAAAACGAGAAGGGAAAAATCAATTAATCCGTCGATCAAAAAGCCAGAACTTACGTGAAAAATACGAATCAGACTGATTAAATACATGAACGGAATATACCAAGATGTCTTAGGGTAGTTCTGGATTAAGATAAAGTGGACTCACTGATTTCCTCACTTCATCCTTTAACTTATTTCCTTAATTTCTTCCTCCTCCCACCATGAACTGACCCGTGGGGGCTGCACGGCCCCATCTCCGCTCTGTGTGACAATGGAGCCAAACGAGAACTCCACAAACGCAAACCCAGGGAATTCGTAGTTTGGGAGCACAGCAACCTACAGCCGTTTTTAATAGTAAATAGTTGGTAAAAAACCCAAGAGTTATTGACTCCTGTGCAATCCCATTGCAGGGTTTTCTTGTAGTATTCCCTGCGGAGGGTTTTAATGATGACTCTGGAGGCTGCCCATTTGTGGGAAGTTTCATCAGCAAATGAAAAATTACAAAAAGCGCTTCTGTCGCTGTTCATAAAACACGTGTGGAGCTTTTTTCCAGTACAAAATAATGTAAAATAATCTAATTTACTTCAGGAAAAAACCACTACGGAAATAGAACACGTTCTAACATCGAGCTTCTAAGCCTGTTTGAGCTTCCCACAACACTTCAGTGCTCTGCAACCAAACTAGTCCACAATTAGATTCCAGTATTTACCACTGAAGTATGCAAAAGTTGGCTTGTTTGAACTTGTGGCCCAAAATATTAAAATATTTGATTGAAATCATAACCATTTCAAACTCAACTATAATCTGCCACTGTTTGATTTGAGCATTCGAAGAGGACGCCGTTAACGGGAGCGTTCGCACAGCTGCACGCAAATGTTTGCATTCGATCCCACTTCTAAAATGTGCTTTGCGCTACCTTTTTTTTTTGGCATGTTCAGGAAAACATATTATTTGGGTTTTGGTTTTTTTTTTAGAATAGCAAACTACCCGGAATGCAGAGTTTCAATTTTAGCTGAACGTATACTGTAAAAACGGTCCTGTGGTCCACACCATATAACTGAGCACAGCAAAATGCACCATTGCACGGACCGATCGGCTGCATCTTCCCCGATAAGCTTAAAATACTGAATGTTAAATACAAATCAAAGGTGCATTTAATATTTCCATTTCCAGCTGTAGGAAATGAAGGCCCCACCCCTGCCTTTTCCACTCTCCATCGCATCTAGAATTCTTATTTTTAAATAAATGCACTTGTTTTAATTCCGTTCAATCCAAGTCCAATTGTTATTTACTCATAATTCAGTTAAATTATGCTTTATGTGCTTCTGGGTGCTCACCATTATTCATTTTATTCCTTTCAATATGATTTTTCAGATGATTTGATTTTAAAAAAGGATTATTTTAAAACCACTTTTCTTCAAACAATACCTCTGCTTTCCTCACTATCGAAATTTGGATGAGGACCTTTGCATTCAGTGTTGGTGAAATGCAACAAAAGTGCCACACATTTTACGATATTTTACTTTTAAAAGGAAGAAAACCTCCTATCACGACTCATTGAACTAATGTCAGCTGAGGGGTAAGATTGAAAAGCTCACAAATATTTTAAATAGGTGATTTTTCGCAGGTTATAGTAAAGACGGACTCAAATGGAAACAGGACTTCACTTATTCCAAGAATACAAAAAGATCATATGGACATCTTACAATAAGTCTTCCAATTGGGACTTGTTTATGGTACACAAGTTATAGCTTTGTGGTTAAAAGTGTTGGGTGTGGGGGGGAAAGAAAGTGGAAAAATAGGCAAATGGTTCATTGGAAACAAATGAGGACGTGCCCCTTATTACAAATGGTTCCATAAAGTCAAATTGTCAGGAGCAGAACTCTGCTCATCAGTGAAATACCCAACAGTTCATTAATGCCACTGAGTCCTGCACTGATTGCCCACAAAAAGGTAATTAACTGAATTACAAGTCATTTAATACAATAACAATTGTTTTCTGTATGTCCAGGTTTCAAGAAGTCTATAAATACGTATCTATCATTTCATTTAAAACACCTTTTTTTTCCTTTCAGAAATAGTAAAGCCCAAGGCATAAATGAGGAAAAGAGGAGACTGCGCAAAACTAATCAAATACACAAAAAGCTCCAGACTTGTCTTCACGAGCTACCAAAGGACTCTGTTTTGTTCCAAAGAGTCAGATTTAACGCCAGCAGAAAAGTCCAGAATTCAAGGAGAATAAACTTCAACTCCTGTGTGCAGGAATTTGTCTCAAAAAAAAGCCAAATTTCCCACTAAAATCTAGCGAAGATCCTCACGTCACTTCTTTGCAACAGTGAATAATAATTCCAGTTAAAATCAGGTTATTTGGTTATTCAAACCTACGCGATTCCAGGATTCTGTTCTCAGATTCCTTGGGTTCAAACTGTGCGTCAAAAAAATGTTCTGTCGGTAAAATCGCCTTTAATTTCCATTCTGAAGAAAAACATTTGGCAAATACAAGCACAATATTCTTGCGGATTACAAGGTAGACTTGAGACTTCGTACTGAAGCATGAGGAATTAGCAAGCGTAGCACCATAACTGTGTTATAGGGAAGCAAAAAACCCAAAAAACTGAGAAGAATAGGGATCAAGGCTCTTTTCAGCCAAATTTAGTTAACACTTATTTTTTTTTTTCCTTACAGTAGTGGAAAGTAATTCACAAAATCGATTAAAAAATTAATGTCATTTGATGAACTGCCACTTAACAGTAATTCTGAGTGGCTGCTGCTCGAGATCTCATTTTTCCTACTTTCTCCTTATCTTCTAGAGCTTTTCTCATCTGGAAACCTGAGGGCACCGCAAATTAACACTGGAGCACTGGGGATCAGAGATTTTGGGTCTTTTGATGCACTTTTAGCTTAAGAAACACTTAACACGTTTAACTTAAGCCACACGTTAAACTGAAGCAATCCAGGCTATAAGAAAGACAACAAGAGCTGGTTAATATTAATTCCATTCATTATTCGTCCTTCATTCAAGGAAGAAATTGGAGGTTGTTCAAGAAATTTCAGATAAAGCAAGTTTTGCGTCTTGTTTTTATTAAGAAAGTCACCATTTCGTATACAATCACAGAATGTAACTGTGCAAATCCAACAGGCCAGCACTAACTGTGGCAAAACATACAGAATGTCTGAATTTAATTTGATAAATTAAAGCACTGAGGGCAGCTAAAAGTATCCACGGATGGCCTCAACTACCAATATCAAATAGGAAAGTGATACATGTTTGCTGTTAACTGATAACTAGGGGAGAAAAACATTCAAAATAAGCAACCTGAAGGATTCGGCTTTAAGATCCCCGCTTGTTGAACACTGACCTGCGTCCATCAGCGTGAAATCAGGGATTAAATTGGCAATTTTCCTGCATGGCGACGTGACAACAAAACCACGTGCAAGGAGGGAGAAGGTTAGGGATGGAACAGATTCCTACCTGCTCGTGGAAGCAAAAGGAACCACACTGCTGCTGTATTTACAGTCATTTCCAATTCAATAATGTACCTGCGAGGACTAAAAGCAAAGCCAGGCTTTCAGAAACCTGGATAGTTTTGAATGAATGGGCACTTGGCTTTGCTTTCAAACTGACGCTGTCCTTTGGAGTGCGGTACGGACAATTCTACATTGGTTCTACAAAACACATTTGTTTTCTTGGTCTAACGAGGGCTTTTCTACAATATCAGTACTTGGAACAAAATTCAACAGCTAAATTTTCAATCTCTGTCTCATATACGTATCTTTATGACCACATTCCACCGTATACAGCAAACATTGCGACAGGATTGCCAGAACTTTTTTCACAAACAATTACAAATACTTAATGGAATCTTTCCCTTTGAGGATTTGCTTCTCAGGATATGGTGAAACCACTATTAACAATTTTTTTTTTTTTTTTTTTTGAATCTTTACATCATTGGCTCCCAAAAAATCAGTTTACAAAATCGCCTCCATGCAACAAAAACAATACACAGATTCTGCTACAAAGAATTTGTGAGTCAAGGCACACTGTACTAAAATAACTTAAAATGCAAGTAAACCCTTTAAAATTCAGTATGAAACTCCTTTTTTTTTTTTATTGAAATAATGCCTTTTTATTACAGCAATATTAATACAAAACCAGCGAGGACAGCATGAAGGTACTAAGAGACAGAAGGCAGCGAACAGCAGGTTTGCGGTGAAAACGAAAACCCAAGAGTGCTGCAAGCAGAGCAGAAAGTGGTTTGCTCAGAGACAATGAACTTAACTTACAGAGCTGAAGTCTGCAAACCCCAAGGAAGAGTCTTTAGCAGTTTTACTCGAAGAGGAGGGAGCAAATGGATCTTTTCCACTAAATGGGTCCCCAAACCCCTTTTTACTTTGAAACGGGTCACTGCTGTCAGCCCCGAACGGCTGGAATGGATCGTGGGGCTTGGGGAAATCTGCAGACCCGAGGTGGCTTACAGGAGTGCTTTTACCTGAAAGTTTAGGGAAAAAAAGAAAAAAAAAAGGAGAAAAAGTGAAGTTACTTACCATGGACAATGCAAACCCTTCAATAGGAAACTGCTGATACACTTTAGCATCACCCGTTCTTCCTGGGGTGGTTGAAAATTCAACTATTATGGTACTCATTTCTCATCATCATGGCAAACAGTTTTATGTAAGTGGACTGATTATCTTAGTTACACATAGTGCAATATGAATAGCATCAAGATTTCAAATGATAAACCCCAATATAAAGACAATCTAGTCAGAAGAATTTGACAAGTATGACTATAGTTCATTTTCCAGGATCAGAGACATTTCAAGTTTAAGTTCGCCACTTCCTTCAGGTTTTTGTACGTTAAAGAAGAAAAGAGGGCTTTAATTTGTTATTTTGAAGAAAAGCTGAGGGAAACCCTTATAAAACCAGGTTGATTTTTCGCAGAGCAACTTCAAGCAATTCAGCCCACTCTGAATACACTCAGAGTCTAACAAGCCCTCTTCACTACCCTTGGTACGTTGCTGATAGTTTGTTTTATCCTGCCACACTCAGCAAAGGTGGTTTTGAGGCCAAGCAGAAGTTTGTTTGGTTCAGTTAGATGTTCAAATTTACTCATTTATTAGCCACAAATTAGTCATAACACCACCAGAATGATCTCTGACATCCTTGCTGGCTTATACCAAGCGGGACTCTCCCAGCGCAGTTAAGCACGTGCTTAAGTATACAAAGATTTTTGTATTCCCGTGTTTAGTATGTCAAGAATGTGGGTACAGTATTACTATAACGTAAAGCAAAAATACCCAAACCACATGAAAAAGTCACTAACTGAACTGCAGGACATTGCTAACATCGTAATATTGCAAAATATATGCTTTAGTAGTAACTGAGATTGCATTAATCATGTATTCAGTGGAAAATGTTACATTTTTACATGATACTGCTCGTCGGTTTTGAGGCACGGCAGTACGAAAGTGCAGGCAAACAGTTGTAACCCTTAACTTGTTTGATATTTCTGCTAATAAGTTTCAGGGGAAAAAAAAGTTCAGAAAAAAGCACAACAGGTCCTGTTCTGAAACCACAGCAGTTTCAGCAGTTACCCAAGTGGTGCACCCAAACCACACCGAGGACTCACTTCAGCAAAAAGGGACGGCGAACAAACTGGTTTACCACAGCAAATGCTGTTAACTCGGCGTGAACTCCACCCATGCAAAGGGTTTATCTCATTTCATACCCCACAGCAAGCTGCAGGGGCCAGATCTCTAGTTCACGGCAAATATAACCTCACTGGTACGATGCAATTACAGAATTTCTCTCACCGAATTACAAGATATTGACAACAAAACAATGAAGCGAAACACTGATAGTTTTCCCTCCATTCTCTGTTTCAGCGACGGTCCTAACTTTTTGCTTAGAAGAATATCTTACTTTTTGATGAGAAGCAGCGTGTTCTCCTGGGTTTGAAGGCTGGATTGTGCATTCTCACAGGCAAACATGACTTCAACCTTTCCCTAAACAAGTGCTCCTGTCCAGGAAAACTTTCTAAAGTGAAAAATATGCTTTAAGAAGTCAGAGTCGTGCTACATAGGGATGAGTAGTGATAGTGTGAGTCCATACCTGCGATTATACTTAACGTATAACACCCGGGTTCCCACCTCTAACATCCTTTCCGTGGCAGAGGAAGTTTTGCTCTAAAAACCTCCGGACCCCGTGCAATAATAAATCCTCCCAGCACATTCTTAATTTACTCAGCGTGTTTTTCACCATCCTGCTAAATTATCCAGCTCTTCCACTGACGCAGAGTAAAGCTTTCATAAACTGTGAGCTTCAGGAACTTAAAAAGAAATTATTACTAGTTTTCAAAATGTGCTTGAAGGTTAGTTATATTAGAACCAGGTTTCTACAGAATATTTAGAGGTATTTGTCTCTAACAGGGGCTATTTCTGCACTGCATTTCAAACTGGGTAGTAATACTCTTTGCACAAAATCACAATACATGTTTTTAGTAACAGAAGAGAGAATTTTTCCTATGCAAAAAACCCTTGAAACTGTTTTTGCTTAATATTTGCAAAATCTGCACCTTGAGTTAGCCCGTAACTCTGAAAACTTCAGCTGAAGGGAAATCATCTGAAAACGACAAACTTCTTGAAAGGTGAGAAATCGTTACACGTTCAGCCTAACGACCCGTTCCGAAACAGATTCTGAACAACCTCTTTTCAACAATCAGTACCGAAATATCTTTACTGCGAGAGATCAACATCAACAACAGAATCAAAGCGTGAATGGAATTTTAAGTTTGTGGCTGGGCAGGTGCTCCACCCATGAGTCATTATCCTACACAACACGGGATGCCCGTGTTCTAATGCAACCGGCAGGTCTTCTAGAAGCATGAAAAAGAACAAAAAAAAGAGTTTTCCTGTCAAGTCACAGATTTTGAGGTTGAATTTTTCACTCTCTGCTGCAGATGAGGGGAAAAAAAAAAACCCTAAAGGTAAACAGGCAGCGTGGTACTGGGGAATAACCTCGGGTACTCGAAAAGCGCGAAGGAAACAGGTGTGTGGTACCACTCAAATAAACAGCGCGCTCGTGCACTCCTGCAATGAGTAACAAACAACTCCCTACTCTCCTCTCCACCAAATGATTGATCCCCACAACTTGAATATGCCCATATACATAAATACAAGAGATCTTTTTTTTCCTCATCGCTTGCTACAATTCCTTCTTTTGTTCCTAACTCCCGATTACACCTATTACACCTAACGTGGCTTCTTTCTTCTCACTAAATACACAGAACAAGTTTCTGTGCAAATTCATGTACTGGGGACATTGTACATGGTGCGTGTCAAAACGAATGGCCACAAAAACATGATGCATTTAAGCACAAAGTATTCATAAGACATAATTTTCTTTCAAGAAATGACGTCAGTACATGCAACAACAACGCCCTCAGGCTTTGGTTTGCGTGGTTTTTTTTAAGCAAGACACTGAGAACACTGTGAAATCCTTATTTTAGTTTAATTGAGACACTGAAGACACAGTATAGGCACACAAACACGACGAAAAACATTTATATGTCCGATTCAAAAAGCAGCAGGGATCTTTGCTCTTTTTTCCTCACTGACAACTGTCAATCCAAGGTCAATGTGAACCAACAGCGCTCTTGCGCTGCTGCAGAGACGAAAAATAAGTCCAAAATAGTAAAAACAGCCAAACCAGCAAATGCCTTACATTTAGAGAAGTGACACATATGAAAAAACTATATTTATCGGTGACATGAAGGAGGAGGAAGCATCAAATACAAAGGAAGGCAGCAGCAGAACAGCGCTGTACAAACATGGTGCTGAGCAGCTGGTTCTGCACAGGACCAGCTAAAATGCATCTGAAATGGCTCAGGGGGTGCAAAAGACACCCCACAAGAGTTATTCTGGCTCCAAAGCTTGTGTTAGACAGTCCTGGTCCAGGTAAGCCTGGAATACGTGTGCACACTCCACGTGGGGACCCACTCACGAAAGCTCTCGAGTCAAATTGCCTGCAGAATATTTCCGGTATACACTGAAGTGAGCAAATCTGCCTTAAATTTACCTTCGAGGTCCATGCAGCACAGGAACACAAGAGAAAGCTGCTCTGGGAGCTGGCTCTTAATTTTTCTTGCATTTTTAGCTCCTCTGGGGCTGACAAGCTTCTCCTGCAACCACACTTGTGAGGAAAGGGCAAAGGATCCTCACCCCAAACTGTGGAATTATTATTTCTGCAGATGACGGATTACAACATGCATCACAGCTAAAACGAGTTTGCAGATGAATTCTATAAAATATTAACATCCTGAAGATCTTGATAAATCTTTAAGATATCTTAAAGCCCTGACCCCTTTTCATTTTCAAGCAATCACCAGGTTCACCTATCGTTTTTCTTCATCTGCCAACTGGCAAGATGAAAAAAAATAGGACTTGATCAGTCAGATTTTGCTGAAGTCAGCAGAGGCCTTTTCTGACTGCACTGGTGGGACAGCAAAATACATCGAGCAGTTTTGCAGCTTGTGGTTTGGTAAAAATACTGAACCCTAACAGCATGGCTGGTTACATTTCTTACCAATATCATCATTACTGTTGTTTAGTACTGATTTCTAGTCACTCACATTAAATGCTGTGCAAAGCTCTGAGCTTGCCCTGAGGTCTCCAGACACCTCGGAGGGATTAGAATCACACTTCAATTCAAGGGCTGCCCGTTAGCCCCCTATTTTGTCTTCTCAAGCCTTTTTCCAATATTCTGACATGTCAAAACACAAGGCGAGACCAGAACCGATGTCCGTAACTCAAAGGCAGAGGCGTTAACCACTAACCTCTGAAATGCCCATGTATAAACTGAGTTGCCACCATACACCAGAGCTACAAAGAACAACTGAACCAAAAAACAAAAGCAAAGTTCTTTGACAAACTCACTGAGTGCAGTCTGGAATAACTTCCCAATATCCTTTATCTTAATACCTGTATTTCAAATAGCAGCTAAATAAACCCACTAATTCCTTACACGGGATGAATTCAATATGTAGTCCTTTGAATTCCAAGTTCCATGATATTTTTCTGCTATTTATGTGTCTGTATCCAAAAGAAAAACTGAGTTTTTCCAAGTACATTAGCACTGAAGTTCACTGTTAATACAATACCCACCACCCCTACTAGTCACTAATATACAATATATTCAATATAAATTACAGCATTTACACAGCTAGAGTGAAAAAAAATAATTGGTTTTATCAAATAACCACTGCAAGAAGAAAGCACACTGAAATTGGAAAGTATTTTTTCTCCCTGCGTTTTTAGGACTTTTACATTCTTCCAAGGTTAAAAAGGTCAAAACCACTATAAGCCAGCAACAAAAATTTCGCAGAGGTTGAAGGTTACAGGCTGGTTAGTGGTGAAGGTTCCTCCGCTAATATCTCTGGTTAACGGCGCTGCTATAACCGCAATGTGGAATGGATGGGGCTGCGCTCAAAGGAAGTGGTGAGGGTGGGGCAGAGCAGCAGGTCCCACGATCAAAGCACCAGAGCATTGAATTTTACTTATAACCCAATCACTGACACCCACACAGCGACTTCCTGCACTTTAAAAAAAAAAAAAAAAAANAAAAAAAAAAAAAAAAAAAAAAAAAAAAAATCTGTTTCTCTCTTTTTGTAATCAACAACTTTTACCTAGAAACTAGTTAGCGGTGAACTCTGACTGATTTCAATCTGCAGCTCACAGTAGAAAACAGAATTGTTCATCTGTGAGAACCTACAAAACCCATTTTAACTGACAGGTTTCAGTGTATCGGCTCTTTCAGACTCTTTTTATTCTTAATTACACAAAAGTCCTTAAAAACCCCAAAACTATAAAGCAAGCAGAAGTTCAGTAGTGCTAAACATAACAGGTAATGCCCTATGACCGAAAATAAAGTGTACTTACAAATCTACAAAACTCAGCTGTTTCAGGACAGCTTGATAAGATAATTTGCACTGGAATTCAGATCCCTGACACAGGGCACCTTTGCTTAAGTATGTCAATATGCACTGCTATTATTTTTGTTAATATGAGTAATAATATTGTCCTGTTTTCTGTTTATCACAGCCCCATTACACAAAGCACAGGCCTGTTTATATCTGGATAATTTTTTGGTGCTTTTTGAGGATTACTCAAGGCACAGCACCAATAAATATAGAAAGCCTTTCATTTTGCTCTGAAGAGAATTCAAGTTCTCTATTATCACCTGGTGAACATCAAATTACTTGAGGCAAGCGCCAGGGGAACCTCATGTCCATTAGGAACTTCATGGACTATGAATACGTTCCGGAGGAGAAAGAAAATGCACAAACTCCTTTGGGGATTTGTATTAGAACAGTCCAGTCAGAAGAGCCACAGAGCTTTTTCTTAGCTGAACTTCCTCAACCTAAAAAAGAGAATCTTACAGCAAGGAAGGGTCAGAGATACCGATTTTGCAAATCTTTGCATTTCACGGATACGTTGGAGCTTTGATGGACACTGGTGTCCAGGCTTGCTGCTTCTGAAACACCTGTTTGTCAGTCTCGATGTCCATTCACTGTTTTAGTAGCTTTTCTCCAATTCTCTTTAAAGATCCTGCACTTTGCCTTTAAACAGTTACAGTGAAAAAAAACCAAACAGAGCATTTAATCAGAAAAACAAATATATGAAGTTTCTCTTGGACCAAGCAAGGATCAGTTTAGGACTCTGTAACATCTGAAAGATCTTGCAAGACTCTGGTTCAAAAAGGAGCGAGAAAGAAGGAAAATGATTTCTGAAGAACAGAACGAGCGTAAGCCTGAGATTAAGCCTAGGATACAACTGTAAGGAAATAATGTCACGACTGTCATTCCCTCTCTTAACCGCAGTTTTTGCGAAGGGGAAGATGCAGATCTCAAGGTGTTCAATCCATGTCACATGGTGTTCGCCTGTCCTTACAGACAGTAACAACCACACACGTGGGTCCAGGACACCCCGCAACACCTCGCTGGATTGATGAGACAGTGTTTGCATGTCACCTAACTCCTAAAAAACTCTACGTGCAGAAAAAGTACTGAATCAGGAACAATTCCTGCTGGATTTTGCTACTTTCCCCATCAACAACTACTTGGAAAGCTTTATATTAGCTCTTCGTTGCACCTGCCTAACAAAATGCAAGCAAACCATACAAAGTGCTTCCCAATATTGAAAATCTCCCCTCAACAGAAAGAACAGTTTTACTAAAACGAGTATGAACTGGGAACAGAAAGGTAAACTACAGATTCATCCGGCAATAACGAGATTTATCCATCTTTCAGCAAGATCTTTATCACCTACTTGTTTTTTAATTAAACAGACCAATGAGAAAGGTAAGAAACAGCGGAAGTTTCTTGTCTGTTGTTTGTTTTCTGAGCAACGTTCCCATTTCTGACACACACTTGCACGCCTGTATCTCTTGCTAGAATCACAGGCTATTACTATATAATTTCTCATGCTTCAAGTAACCACTGAAGATCGTCTTAGTTGTGGAAGGAAGGGAGGAGTGTAACTGCATAAGCACATGAGGCTCATTTGCTTTAAAAAAAACCCTGCTTTGTTTCCTCCTTAGTCTATTTTATCATAACAACATTTGCTTTTGGTAGAGCAGCGGAACCTTACAAATATTGTGTCTCCCAAGAAGAGGGGAAGCTACACACTGAAACAGGTTTTTGATTAAAGGCTGAGTGCACACATCTAACTTCAAACCAAATTATTAAAGCTAAATGTTCTCCAAAATTCCTCGCTATGTACAAAAGAGGGAAGATACACAATAAAAAAAAATACAAACCATGTAGGTGAGTCAATCCTATGGCATGTATTTCTCACCTTTGCTACTGTTACACTTGATTTGCTAGGAATAATCATGTTTCAAACAAGAAACAGAAAGAAACCACATGAAAGAGATAATATAGGTAACATTTAGTATTTGTTTGACTCATTCAACTTTACATGGGCCCTTTAAACACTAAATTATTTTATGTAGACATTTCTTAAAAAGAAAAAGGTGACCACTTACATACTTTCCACGAAAACCAAATTGAGAAGAATATAATTCACAATTGCAAATAAGTACCTTCAGCTTTTCTATTTCTGCTTCTATTCGTGTCCTATTAGCTGCTATTTGTCCACATTACATACGATGGGGTTTTTGAAATTGCTGAAGGTTCTCAGGTACCTCAACAGCAGGAAAGATTTGCACAGAGCAAGCATGGAACAGAGCGCTTCAAGAACTTTTCCCCAACCCTAGGGCACTTCCTGACAAATTTTCATCAACACTCACCCAGACAAAACCTCATCACCCCATTTCAGGGCTTTACTGTGCATCATAGCAGTAAAATCATAGCAATAAGACCAAACTAATGCTGCTGCAATGCCCTGCTTATCAGTCTACTGTATTAACCGGTATTTTCCAAACCTTGGATCAATCTATGGGATGGTTAATGACATTTTCAGGATACTCCAGTAATAGAAAGAACTTTTCAGGTTACCCAAGGAGCAAGTTCTAGCAGAACTGGTTTGCAAAACCAGTCAGATCAACAGTACCTGCTGTAAACAGGATGGGCGCAGGGCGCACGCTCTGCTCCAAAACACGGCAGCAGAAACACAGACAAGCCACATATTTAGACATGAAGATACTAAGAGTGGCTCTGTTTTCTTTGTATTGTGCTTCCGAGCACTGTCAGTGGATACATGAGAATACTAGATGTTGACCCACATGTTTTGTGCATAATTATGTGCCTGTTCATAAGCAGAATGCAGCTTTTCGGATTTTTTTTTTTTGAGCCAACTAGATGTTCACTGCTAGTTTAAACTGAACTATACCACAAGACTTGAAACAAACAGCTCTATGTGTCTTCAGTTCTTAAAACAGTTTCACTGGTGTCGGAACAATCTGAAAATCTACTCTAGGGAGGGTGAACAGATTGAATCGCCATTAAAAGAGATCTTATTTTCAATTTGGGAGATTCATAAATCTCTAAGGATTTCCACACGTAATGGACTTGAAGCAGGAACAAGCCTTTTTTGCATTCACCATATTCTCTGGTTAAAAAAATGTAATCCTAAATTCAGAATATCGTACAAAAACAAACCCCTCTGTTTATTTTGAAGGTGTCACTTACTCATCACATTTGTTGCCTACTTGGAAAACAAAGAATTTTTTTTCCATATTTCCCTGCCACACATGATTTTACAGATCTGTCATGCCACTCCCTAATCATCTGATTTCCAGTCTGAAGAGTTCTGGTCTGGTTTATTGACAAGTTCTGCGCATTTACTGATAATCTCATGTCTCACTCCATGGTTGAAATACACGATAATGGGATAGAAGACTGTTGACTTGTCCTTATGTCCAATAATATACAGAAAATTGGGGGAACTGGCTATTAAATAAAAGAAAACCTCCTTACCACTGGGTGGCTTGGGTCGTGGAGGGACATTTTTCTTTGGTGGTAACGCTGGTGTGTCGGATTTGCTTTTGAAAGGGTCATCAGAGAATCCCATCCCTCCAAAAGAGGAGGCGAAGGGGTCTGGAGCTACTGACTGCACGAGAAAAAAGAAAAGAATAAGAATGTCAGCACATTGTAGAATATCTGTTGTTTCATGAAGGCTACAAGTTAATTCAAGTAAAAGCACTAACTTCAAAATATGAAGACAGATTTACAGAAATATGTTGGTGTGTAAGCCACTAACACCCACTGACAGAGGTGCCAGCATTTCACTAACATTCAAAAGTACGTATGCTCTGAATCACTTAAGTACTTTGAGAACTTTGAGTCCTAGCAAAAAGCTGATGAGAAAAAGAAAAGGAAGTAAAACTCTGTTTTTCTGGTTTTTACTCTTTGGCAATGAACGGTCATAGTACAGCCTGGGCTTTGCTCTAATAAACAGAACCATGAACGAAACTGGAAAAACATGTTAGATTGCCGAACTGATCGTGTTTTTCCAAGCTTTTCTGAAGTTACACACAGCTATTTGTCTTTTTTGTAAAAGCTCCGGGAAAATTCCAAACCCGTTTTTCAAAGATGTTTCCTATATTCAGCTGGTTCTTGTGAAGAACCTATTGTCTAAAATAAGGCACAAAAAATTCTACCATGCAGGGAAATTTATCAGCCTGAAATGAAGAAAGAGGGATTTCATAGGCAAAGCTAAAGCTCACAATCAGACACTTGCTAAAACTTCCAAACAAGCGAAATGCATCGATATTTGTAAAGACTGTCGCCACCTAGAGGAGAGCTAAACCCCAACAAAAACGGTAAGATAAGTTTAATTAGTCACAGTGATACAATAATCTATTTTCTAGTTAACATTTACTCTACGATTTTCAAGTGTTACCGTGGAACTAAGTGGAAAAAGTCGAGCAGTTGATGTCAACTGTAAATCCCAAATTCCACCTCAGAATGTTTAAGAACAAGTCAGGACACTAAGAGATGAAGTATCAGACTTCAGGACTTACAGGAAGGTTGAACACTAAAATATATTAATATCTGGAACAACCACCTTTTCTTATAAGGAAAAACTAGAAGTTACTTCTATTGCACCTCTGGTATTCGAAAATGCTTGTGAAAAGCTGATTTATCCCTGTTCAATCTACTGAAATATTGGTAAGACACTGCCATATCAGGAATGGAAAATGCTTTGCTAACTGGTGTGAGGTTGATCGGAAAAAAATTAACAGAAGTGGGTTGTCAGCTGAAAAGTTGTGATCATATCACACCCTTAAAGTATCTGTACATAAGATGTTTTTAAAAGGGCAGTTGCTTCCCTTGGAACCTTTACCTTTGACATCTGACTGAAGTCTGCAAATCCCTCACCGCTACTGAAAGCGCCACTTCCAAACGGATCCAGAGTTCCAAATGGATCTGAAACAGATACAGGGGAAAAAAAAAAAAGCTATTTAACATACTACTTCAGGATTATGAGGAATGCTTGGTGCCAATGAAGCACAAAACTAGGCGGGTGATTAAAAAACACCTGTTTTTTGACCCGGCATGAGATGTTAAAAGCAAATTCCATAAAACAATAGCTTTTCTACCAGTTGTTTGGAGGAAAAAAAAGAGTGAAGTATATAGTGTACTAAAAGACTTAATCTTCATAATCTGTAACAGGACCACAATGATAATTGCCAACAGTTCATAAGACACCTCCTTTATTCTCAACTTTTACATTTGATTCTTCTTTCATAAAGAGATATCTCCTTATTCACCTTCATGAGCAAATTTTTTCTTCTTACCTGGACCTTTTGAAGAGATACTGGAAGATGTAAAAGGATCACTGCTTTCGAAAGGGTCAGGCTAGATAAGAACAGATAGACATAATTATTGTCCTGCTCTGCACTTGTCTCTTAATTCATGTTAAAATCTCTCGCTTTGACATCATTATCACGCAACTGGAAAGAACAGACTGCTGACTGCCTTAACAATCCATATTGAAATTTTAGTAAAATTAATGATATTTCATCAGGTAGGAGAAAAGTATTTAGTGGTATTTCCTTTTAGCTTTCAGACAATAAGCTTGGCAATAGTAAATAAATCTATTTAAAAACTACTGACCTTTGAGGGTAAAGCAGGGGGTTTGGTGAATGGATCTGAGGTAAACGGGTCACTCTTCACCTGTTTCTTGAAGAAATCCTCAGGGGCAGAACTACGAAACGGGTCACTTTCCTTAAACGGATCACCTCCAAATGGATCTAGAAGGAGTATTCAAAGGTAAATAGAACGTAGCCCAATGTGTCCACAATGAACCATTCCATATTTGACATCATACTCAGGGATGTAATTGTTCTTATAAAAACACACAATGATTTGGTGAATCTGATACACTTCCAGATACCTCTCTAAACAGGGTACTTAGTAAGTTTGGACAAGTACATGTTGATATTAAGGTTACGGACTTAATAAACAGTCACATGCATGTTATTAGCTTATTGAGCCTGAATGCACACCCTGTCAGGTTTCTAAGTTCCCACATGCAAACCAAAAATCTGAAGCCACGGAAATCCTGGAAATCTTTCAGTTTGGCTACAAATACTTTATCTCACATCTGTCCTGTCATCAAGAGGGCTATTACCTGCTGGAGCAGGTGGCTGTTCTGCAAAAGGATCATGCTGGAATGGGTCACCTATGCAGAATAGAAAAATCATTTGGTTTATCCACTATTTAGCAAGATGATGAAAGTTTGAGAAAATATCATTTACTTGACAACTGGCGGTCAAGGTCTCAGGTGAGCCACTGGTCACTTACTGCCTTTGAACGGGTCTGCTCCCTTAAATGGATCCGATTTGAAAGGATCTTCTGACTGGAATGGGTCCGTATGCAATTCTTGGGTGTTATTGGTAAACATCAAAGCTTTATTCTTAAATGGATCATCCTAAAAATTAAGAGGAGAAACATTACAGCAACTTATGATTAAAATGCTCAGTTACCCATTTAGCAGAAGCTCTACAGTATCTCCATTCCTGTTCAATGATCTTAAAAATTACCTCCTAAAGAACTTTTGGAATAAGCGGCTTCTAAACAGAAGTAATTACGCAATAGAAAGAAATATGTAGCCTGAGACTACACAGACCATCAGAAGTATATACAGAGAAGAATAAAAGGTTAAACTGTTTCTCATATTAATATATTCAGTTCTCAAATACGTTGATGAGAGCAGCCCTATCAGAGCAGCCATGTGCACAGAGCACCTGTACGACAAAGTTCCACTTAGAAATATCTAATAACTTCTACACACTTGCACAGCCTCCAACACTAGAAAGATACAGGATTGCTTTCATCCCTTTACAAGACGCAAATGAAGAAGTCTTAATTAATACTTCTCAGAAAAGCACGGGGGAAGGCGGGGAGAGGATGAAGAGGAAGGAAGAATTAAGAAACAGGAAAGGGACACAATGGTTTAAAAAATTTACTATGAACATGTACTGGAGTTTTCTTCCAGTAAGTGATTCTTGGGTTTTGCAAATAAGAGAAACATCTGGAAGTTTCCCCTGGAAATTAAACATAATGTTTATGCAAGCCATCTAAACAGAGAAACTAACTGCTACAGCATTTTAAGATCATGTCTCTGAATGTATTGTTGTTTTTAATCTACACTCTTCTTCTTTGGGGCATTTTGTTTTTACAGAGATGGCTGCCTGGCAGGGATGACTGTATTTGTGAATATACCAATAGCCAACTAAACAAACACCTTAACTACTGTGCAAGTCACAGACCTAATTATTGTACATATATTAAACAGTATTTTATTTTTTACCATAGCTCCGTAATTGTTTCTTTCCGTCGGCCCAAGGCCTTCGCTTATGTCTGCTAAATTCGTCAGGCTACCACCGTGAATCCCGTTGAGAGCTTCGTTATATTCTTCTATACTCTTATTGACTTCTTGGTGACTCTCCTGAAGTTGAGAGAGTTTACTTCTTGCCTAGGCAATGAAAAATGCTTTAGCGTGTTACGTATTCAATAACATTGCCATTCTCGTTAACCCCCCACTGGAGCTGAGCTTTTCCTGACTCAAACTGGGAATTCACCTGCTCAGCACCACTCAAAAAAGCTGATCTCATGAACCAGCATCTTTTTTTCTCTTCTGAAAAATAATCTTTCTAGTTCATGTTCAAGAAGCAAACCAGAAGTTGTATAAGCTACAGTGAATACCTGGTTTATTTCTTCCTGTGTTGATTTTAAAGATTTGATGATTGTTTCGAGCTGCACTTTTCCAGCCTGGATACTCTGCTCCAGCTGAGTCTCCTCTTGCTGGAGGCGATTCAGCTCTGCTTTGGCTCTGTTCAGGTCATCTTCCTGTGATTTTAAATCTGATTCCTGAGATTGAATCTGCATTTTCAGTGATGAAATCTGAAACAAAATGTTACCAAAAATCAGAGTGAAATTTGAAGTAAATGTAAATTAATAAATCGTGAATTTATAATAAATAAAGCTGTAAAGCAACCTATAAACTGCCAAGGAAGATAACGACGACTTAATGTGAAGAACTGCATGCTTCTTAGTATGTTACACGAAATACTTGATAAAAGCACATAGGACATTCAATAAAACCAAGAAATATTAATATTTTAAATGACAGAAATACCACACTAATTATGAAGATCATTAAAAGGTGTTTCATATATTCACAGAACAATTACAATTTATGTAGAAAGGGCCCACTGGAGAACATCTGGTTCAACCGCAATATTTATGACCATTTTGAAAGGTATTAAGGTTGGCAAAATCCTTTCTCGGACCTCTGTATTTGTGTAGAAATTGCTACTTACGTGAAAAATTAATCAACAAAGCAAGCTTATTCATTAAATAAACAGAATTTCCTTCAACAAAAGCCACAGTACTCTCGAGCACGTCCAGAATTAACGTACACTCACCACCTGTGTTTCTTCCTGGCATTTCTGCCGTACGTCGCTCAGCATATCTTTCAGCTTGGCTTTCTGCTGGTCCATCTCGTCCAGGCGGTCCTGGGCATCTTGTTTCTGAGCCTCTAATTCTTGCAAGTTACTTGTCTCCCTGTCTAAATCATTTTGCAGTTCCTGAGGAAAATTCCACAGTTTGGAACTTACAGTTAGCTGTCATCTTACAGGAATGACCAACCACAGACAAACAGGCCAGAAAAATCCACAAGATTTTCTATGCCACACAGGTTATTATTGCCTGCATGTGTATGTTTTGTTTCTGCAGGAACTTGTATGAGACATCAGGAAACAAATCAGTGCCCACAAGATGGAAAGAGACTGTGACACAGAACATCCGTAATTGAGCTATCCTAATTATCAAAATCAATACTCTTTGAACAATGGTTTCCTAAATATTACAGTGTTCATCAAGCACTAACATAAAAGACATTTCAAACGGTTCACTTATCTTCTATTGATACCAACCAGCATCAGAAGAAAACACTTCTGATGGAAAACGGGAAAATAAAAGAGGAAAATCCCACGTGACGCCCAAAAGCAACACAAGGAAAGACAGAAGAAAGAATGCTTAATTGCCCATATGTTATTCTAGATTAAAATGAAAACTAATAATGATAATCAAGAGTTTTTACCTGAACTTCATTGGTTTTCTGTCTGATTGATTCTTCCTTTTCCCTAATGTCCTGCTCTAGCGAGTATTTTTCTCTGTAAGATACACAAACGTGGTCATGATTAGTTAAATAATACAACAAACACATGAACGCACACAAAAATATTATTACGGAAACAACACACAGCCAAAAATGCCAGCCCATAGTCTGATGTATTCTTTAAAGCAATAAATGGAGATACATATGAATGATTCAATAGCCCACAACCATTACCTCTGCAGCTGTGCTATTTCTTGACTAATATCATCCAGTTCCTTCACCCCTGTAAATTCTCCTGATCCAACGGAACTTGAACTATCCTGTTAAGAACGAAACAGTCTATTAAAATGCCAAGTTGTAACAAAAGATCTTCCTGTGCAAAGGCTGAGGACAAAGGTGGGACACAATCCTCATCATACGCATTTGCAAAATTCTACGGGACACACCAAGTTTCAAATTCTGATGCAGCAACCGCTGAGCATGCCACACAATTCTGCTGAGAATTTTCTCTATGGCCATGTTTAACAGATGGGAGAGACAAAACACGCAGCAGTTAAAGGACGTGCACAAGGTCAACGAATAAACTGCAGGCAATGGTAGAATTAAAAGGAACAGAACACAAGAGCAAAGAGACAGGAGAGGGTATAGAAATAAAATAAAAATTAAAGTTACAAGTAGTGTAGATAAACAAATTTGCATTCTTTTGGGCATCACAGTTACTCACACGACGCATTTCTGTTAGTGCTGAGATCTCAGTTCCTACAGGGGTCAAGTAACCTGACAGAGTCTATAGAAAAAGGGTAGAGGAAAAACCTTAAAAGGATCAGAGCAACAGCAATTGAAATATATTTAGAGGCTCAAAAGCTTTTTGGTTAGGCAAAGTAAAAATGTAAAGGAAAATTCTATATAAGTTATAGAAAAGATGAATGTATTGACATGACAGAAGTATTGATTCATTAAAGTTTCAGAAATGCACTAACACAGCATTGAGAAAACGAATGGAACAAAGAGTTCAGCAAAAGATTAGATGCTCCAGGAAAACGGAATTAACAGCGATGGATACAGGGACTGTCACGCTACAAGGGATGAACCAACCACCAGTTCCCAGAAACTCAGAAGTCAGTCTTCATTTATTCATTTAAAAAAAAAATAAACCTACATTTTCATGAGAGATATTTGGTACCGATCACAGTCACAGACAGGCTATTAAACCAGCTTTTAACAGTTTCTTTTAACAGTTCCCTGAAGTTAAAAAACCCTACTCTATGACAAAGGAGGAGTTTTCATGCCAGACTTTGCTCAGCACTATTACTCCTTTATTTACGGAATATTCTACTGCATTTTTCTTTACTCGCTGTCTTGTGTTGTTAAAAGTTTACGTACATTTTCAAATGTTATAAGGCGAGATAAGAAAAAAAATTGGTAATTCTTTACCATTATATCTATATATAAAAAAATTAATACTCAAAGCCTATTCCTCTCAAAGCACATAAGCTCAGTATTATCTCCAAATAATCAATGGCTCACCTGTATGGGAGTGTTCCTCTCCGTGGGAGGGATCATCTCTGGGGACAGCACTTGTGGAGGATCAATCCCTTTACTGACCTTCTGCTGAATGAGATACATCGCTAGTGCAAACTGATCTTTGCTCAGCTTTCCCATCTGCCTTGTGTCTGCCAAAGCCCTGGTAAAAAAGAGATCACACTTATAAACAAAAAAAGCTTATTTCTCCTCTACCAAGAAGCCTGAAATACAGATACACATGTAGTTTTCTTTTGATTCAGCCTTATCAGAGATTGCTTATTCTAGTAAAAGATTTCCATAAACAGAGCAGTATTTTATTAGGTATATTTCACTAAATAAGACAGTGTTACTCTGAGAAAATATTTAGAGTGCTAGAACTTCAAAAACTGTCACAATTCATGGACTGACCTATACCCCCATTCCAGAAAAACAAAGCATGGGAGCAGGACAAGTAAAAGAGGTGGTTTTGTTTTGGTTTCACTTTTTTCCCCTCTTAATGTTGGGCTCACAGTTCTGGCTGAACAATCTGACTTCCCAGATCAGCAAGTTACAAAAATACAGCTACTAGGGAATTCTTACCATATATGTGCTAGGAGATTCTGAGACAGACCTGAATGCATAAAAATGTCCTTTACTTCTTGGCCACTCACAAAACCATCCATGTCTGTGTCTGTTTTTAAGAAAATTTCATCGTATCGCACTTTTTCGGACATTGGTACTACCCAGTTCACAGAGGACTGTAAAACAAAATGTTGTATTTCAAAAGAAGATAACCAGTCTTGAGTATATATGACATTACTCAGAGTCAGATGCTCTGAACATTTTGCACAATCAAATCTGATTGGTAAATTGGCATTTGCCCACTTCCAATGAATGTTTGAGCTTAATACTTTTCATCTGAATTATAAATACTGATAAATAGCTATTCATCAGTTGAAAAGCCTTCATTCTTTGGAAACACGGACCCAACTAGGCATACTAAGTCCTCATGCTAATAACACAGCAGCTTTAGAAGACAGATTAACGATTTCTTGGTATTAAAACAGATACAAGAATAAAACCTTTCTATGGTTCCACTTTCTATGAAAAGTGAAAATTCCCCATACGACTTGCTACCTCCTGGTCACTCTGACTAAAATTCACCTGCTTCTCTTCCATTCTTCCAAGTCTTGCCATTCTCATATCATTCCCTCCACCCAAGAACATACACATTTTCAGAAAAGTGCTTACAAGAGGCAGAACTCAAAAAGATGTGTTTTTTTGCCTGCTGTTTACTGACATATATGTATATATATATATGAGATGTGTACCTGTGCTTGTTTGATGCTGTGCTTGGGAGACAAACTCCCTGTGCTGTTGAGACTGTTGACGCTCCCATGAGACGGGGTGGAACGCAGACTGTCTTTCGGCGGAGGACTCGCAGGGAGAACAGGAACCGCGCCAGGAAAGACGGGCGTCTTCTTTCTTTTAGAAGGTGGTATGAGAGAAGGGGGTAACAGTGAAGGAACTGGCTCTTTCTCAAGAGCTCTATAAACCAAATGCATTGCCTGCAAAGGCAAAAAAGTCAGATAACGTGAACAATTATAAGAAAAAACAACATGATTTTCCAGTGTCAGTCATTTACATATTAGTAAAACAGACTGTAAGATTAGAGATGTAAACCAGAGCAGATCATTTTGAACGTAATGCCAAAACGTTTAATCTTGATGACAGAGGCAAGGGTCAGCAGATGGATTTGAGAAAGATCATTTAATAGCTCCTTGTGAACAATTTAGATTAGAACCATCAACTGAAGCAGAGAAAGCTGCAAAGCTCTTGAGAAAAAACACGGAGCGATTTGCTCTGGCAGACACAGTGAACTGAGAATGTAAATCAACCTACCACAGCAAATTCATCCTTGTCCAGGTGCCCATCCTTATCAATGTCACTGAGATCCCAGACCTACAGCGATCACGATAAAAACAATGATTTAGAGACCAAGTTCCATTTTGTGCTTTTGATGTTAATCATCACACATCAAGCATGCCCTCTACAGACTCCTAACAGATTTTGGTGAAGATATCGCTTAGATTAGGCCTAGCTAAACATTCTCTGATGAAACAGGCTGAATTAGTTTTCTGGCAATGTGAATCAACACTGGCTCTAACAAACCCTGGATGCAACACGGGCAGGTTTTTCATCTTTCTATGTTGCAATTAAGGAGTCATCAAGCTGACTAAAACCATCCAGAGGTGACTTTCAGAATTGTCCAGAGAGTGTGGGCTACCAGACCAGCCAAATTTGTCTTATAAGAAAGTTAAAATATTTCAGAAAAGTCGATACACTAATACAATACAGCCAGCGCTGTTTAATCATCAACATGACTTGGAGACAATAGTAGAGTGGACAGATTGTGGCTCAATCATCTGAACTCTCCTCCCAGCTTTCTCACTGTGCCAGTTTCAATAGCTGATTAGTCCTTTGCCCATTTCCTCAGTCCCTTGTCTTGCCCACAAACAGGAAAAACCTTCCTGAATTTCTCTCGTGACAATAACATGATAAAATGCAAAGCTTTTCAAGACTGAGTATTTCACCATATTCGAGCACAAATTAAAACAAGAGATTCTCTGTATTATCTACAAAACCAGAGGCTGTTCTTCCTGAAGAGATGAAAGTACATAACGCAGATACAGCTCTTAATAGAATGTATAAATTCTCAGTCATATCAATACGTAAAACATTAACGAATAAGTATTTTAAATGGAAGCAGAAAAATACTTGAAGGTTTGCTTCCCTTGCAAATATGCAATGGATGCACTAAACAAGGATCTCAGAAGTATTTATAAATATACATGAAAAAAATACTTGACAATTTGACAGCTACAATAAACGAGGATGTTTTAAAGTGTTCACTTGTACAAACAGTGGATAGATTTAATGGTGTGTCTAATAACTTGTATTTGGAAAAATGTCAGAACAGCGGAAGATAATGTCATAAAAGCTATTACTGTTTAGGAGAGCATTTTCTTGTTTTTAAACAACTAAAATAAAAATTTCCAGCTCTTAAAATGAATACAGAGATAATGAAGCCAATCTACTCCAGGGCCCAAATTACTACTATTATTCTTACATTTAAGTGGAATACTTCAGAGCCTACTTAATGTTTTTGCTTTAGAGCAGGCACTAGTGTAAAATCTCAGCCAAAACCTGATCCATGTTGAGAAGTTACATTTAAATAATTAACATCGCAACTGCAAGAAGCTCAAGAGAGAACAGCTAAATCTAAACAGCATACTTACCCTTCCTAGGATATCAAGAGGTAGCTTTGAATTCATCAGTACTGGTTTTACTTTGTCTCCTGAAAGTAAACCATTTACTGGCAAAAGGCTTTCAAAAATACCATCAAACTTTGCTTTTTCTTCCACCTAGTTGGTAAGAAATAGCCTGAATAAGTAAAAAAGTGTGCCTGTGTGAGTGTTGAAAATGAGATCTTGCAAGAAATTAAGACTGGTCAGTAATCTATTCATTCTAAATTTCCAAGCTTTCTTGCAAGTGCCACCATGCTGTATTTCAATGTAAACCCCATGAAGCAAGATTTAGGAGCTTAATTTCAAAGCTAAAGTTACGATAGCTGAGCGATTTTAACATGCAGCATACAAGATGTGTTTCTGTAGTATTCTAAAAGAACAAGGTTGCTCACCACATTTTAAACAAACTTTGACAAACTCTGTAGAACTAAAAACTACTCCTCTCAAATAATTTGCTTCCTACTTTGAAGAAAAAAAAAAAAAAAAAATCAGTGTTAGAAGTTTTTATTAAATTTCTACTTTTTGGAAAATGTTTGTACTTGAAAATTAGCTGAATAGAAATATGCCCACCTATGTATCAAAAGTCATTTTTCTCCAATGATACATATTGTGTCTATCATTGAACACTAATTAGAACACATGAACTCAAGCTTCAATCTAATACTTGAGGATGGATCTGGTGAAATGCTTTGCTGTTCTCAGCGGGGCTCCTTTATACAAACACCAAAGTGCCTACTACTGGGATGCTGGAGGAAATCCAGGCAGAAGATTAAAATTCATTGTGTCCTGAACACACCACACCAGGGGTTGTCAAAGGCTTGTTTAATACGTATTGCAAATATAAAACTACGGCTCAATATTCTCTATTGTGCACAGGTCTGTCATCAGAAGGGGAGGACTTCTGAAATGGGAAATATATTTGCTCAAATACTCTCTCACTGGGAAAATTACAGCCAAGGAAAATATTTACTTTTAAAGAATGGATGGAATGTGTTGTCTTTTACACTTACCCTAACAGCCCAGTGAGTCTCTGTGGAAGGTGGTGTGATCAGCAAAGGACTGCTAGTGTCATGCTAAAATTAAAGAAGTTTTTATTTATATGTACATATATAAAAACACACACTTCATTTCTGATCCTTACTAATCGTTTTAAGACATGGTTATAGACATAAAGCTTAACTACACTGCAAAAAAGAAAAAAGGCTGCACATATACCCAAATAAAAACCCAAGTCACACTGATTTATACTATTCCAGAACCACAACTGCAGTTGTTTTGAAGACCAGTCTGACAGCAGCCTGAACTCTCAGAATCACGACATTAATGAAAGAGAAGATTGTTCCAGCTAAAGCCTTAGTTCTCATATAATACATATAAACATTTAGGTATGTATTACTTACAAATTTAGGAGGCGGCACAGTCAAGTTCAGACTGCTCAGGTTGACATCGTGCCCGTTCTGTGCACACGCCACAAGGCGCAACGCGACATAGAAACCCTACAAACAATACCGTTTTCTATTAAAAAAAGCAACCAGTCTAAACCAGTCTCCCATAATTTGGTATTTGACATTCTAAGCCATTTTAGACACGTTAGTTATATCTTTTCATGCAAGAAACACTCCTAAATGAATCTCAAAAATCATAGTTTATATTTGTGAAAAACTCAGTGATCGTGTATCTTTATATCCCACACACAGGTTATTTACAAAACAAAAGAGGAACAGAGAATTAAATCCAAACTTCTCCAGCAGCCCCAATAAGTGATATACTTGGATGTGAGCAGCACTAGGAAAAAATCCTTATGTTGTAAATGAAAACTTTAAAAAAAAAAAGAGCTAAGGATAAATACTATAGGTATCAGGGTTTTCTTGAAACAAGGCTGATCTGTGGAAGGGAACGCGAGAGGTCTACAGGACATTTCATTTACCTGTTTATCCAAGTAGCCTTTACCCTCTGGGTCAGCCAAATCCCATATCTGTGGAGATACAAAATAAAAGCCATTGTGATTGTTTTAAAATAAAATTTAACTCAGCTCCACAGCTCACACTGTATGCCTTCTTGAACTGTTCACTGCAGTTTCAAATTATGACACACAACGTTATTTAATTCTCAAGTTAACAACAAAAATGTTACACAAAAGGCTATTTTTCCTTTTAGATTCCTATGAAACTCAGAACAATACCTTGGAGCTACTACCCGCCTGTGGCTGAACTAATGTTCAAAAGATCTGATCTGCATTCCACTGAATTCCCTTTCGCAAACCTCTTCTGTTCAACGTTAGCTGCACTTAAGCAAGTGTACAAATTGTTACCACGTTATCATATTCTTTCAACTCACTTTTCCAAGGATAATATCAGAGAGACCAGATTTTTTAAGAAACAGCGCAGCTTCACTTGCCCCAACTCTCCCTGTGTATGTTGGATCTACCTGAAAGATAAAAAAATCCCATTCAATTGAAGGATGTCTGTCGCGAAAGCAGAGGTAAGAAATGAAACGCCTCTTGTCTCTAGGTCAAAAGGAGTTCTACAAGCATGCGTTACCAGTCAGCAGAGAATTTACAGGAATTTAGCACTGCAATGGGGAAAGGAAAGAGAGAAATCTTGGGGAAGAGGAAATTGCACTTTATTTTTAGAATTTCTTTTAAGAACCTACCTGTTTGTAATAAGTTTCGTATAATGGATTCCCAGTAGGAAACTGAAAAACAAGAGAGATGTTAAGAAAACAGACCTGCAATCACAGATAGCCCACCTTTAGGGACTGACAGAAAAAGACAGTATAGTACTTTGCATATTGCTCCTATCAAAAATAATAAAACCATACATTAACTTGCTCTGTTACAAACTCGACACTTGAAATCTAAGTGTGGATTAACAGTAATTCCCCCAAACTTGCAGCCAACAGACTCCTGTCACCTCTTAAAACTTATTATCCATCAGCGTTCATACTTATATTCACACTTTTAATTAACACTACTATATGGTAATAAGGTTTTGTAGAACAGCTTTGAACTATTTGCCAAGGTATTTTTCAGGCCCCACTTGGAGAACCAACGACACCAAAGGCAGAGTTTTCACCACAGTGCTGACTTGAGTACCTCCTGCACTGCATATATATTTTTGGAATATTTTCAGCAGACAATTATATATACAAACACATAGAGCTTGGTCTCAGAACACAGCTGTGATTGTGAGTTTTCAGGAATAGAATCTTAAACAGAAACAGTTAATAAAAAGGATGGAATGGTTAATGAACAAATGTCAAGATTCCCTGATGATGCTGTTTGAGGATTTCGCCTTGGTGTTATCCGTACGTTACACAAAAGCAGCACACGCAGAGGTCGGTCTTGCCTTCTCCAGAGACTAAACAACCAGATTCCTCTTCTGTCTTGCTGACATTCCAAGCAAACAGGAACTGAAATGCCAAAAGCAGCAGAAGCCCCAAGACCCATCTCCTCCCTGGCCTCCTACAACGGCCACGGGCAGGTGACACCTCCACACTGTTCTCAGCCACAACTCCAAGAGCAAAAAACAGTACAATCCAGTCGCAAACTCAGAGCACTCAGAAGCCTTTAAAAACACGCAACAAACCAACCAAATAAACACAGTTTAACGAGTGAGATGCTGAAACATCCCAAAGGCTGCTTGGGACACCTGCTCTCCACCTACGAGGGCAAGTCAGATGCCTAACGAACTATTATTTCACACTAACTCTGATCCCTGGTACGTCATCTCCCAAGTGCCACCTTCTTCCTTGTCATCCATCTGGATTTCTGCATGTTCTGCCTGCACTGAGGGGAAGGGAGACAGAAATACGATGAAAGAGAAGACCAACGAAAAGTGTGAAATTTTATTTTACACAAAGAGAATCTTCCTGTAGGTTTACAATAAACAAACCAGATCTTAATATAAGGAGCTGTCCAAAATAACCCTATTAACCAAATGCAAACAGACACCAAGCTCTTTGAAGATCAATAGTTCTACTTAGCTAGAAAAACCACACGTTTTCAGAAGAGTTTCCTAAATACCTTATATGCACTTCACTTATATCCATCAACAAAATCAGCCACTGCGTTCTCCAACATCAGCACACCCTAAAAGCTCTCGCTCTCCCAGAAACTGGACAGGAGTTCAAAAGAAAAAAGCTGCGATCATAACTCATAAATATGCCTCATCTTTTTTGCTGGCATAGATAAGCACCGTGTTCCTGTCCGAAGTAGGAAACAGAACATTCAGAGAGAAGGTGGAAATATGAAATAGCCTGTTCAATTCTGAATAAAATTTAGTATGTTTTAGCCAACTATCACCCAACTCTACAGCTCTCATTTCTCAGAAAGCTCAGAGGAGCTAGCCAAGGAGCGACTACGAGCTCCTCTACTTGGCAAAGATCCTATAGCATGCAGACTGGATTCATACCAAGATACAGAGCAAACCACACCAGCAGCAGCGTGGAATGATCTCATCCCATCACCAGACATTCTTGTCGTCCTCGTTTGGTATCGTCAGCCACGACATCCAGCTGATAACCTGACGGAGGGGGCGGGAATCCGGGGTGATGTGCTTAAACACTGTGAAGTTTCTGCTACGGCAATATATTCCTCCAAGCGCTGCTGGAAAGCCCTTCATCACTCGACTTTCTACTTGCAGAATTTGACAAAGATTAAGCCTCTCTGACCGATTTACCTGAATCACTGCATCTCTGTGACGAGGCAGAGCAGACAAAATGGGCTCAAGCGATAAAAATAGCAGAGCTGCCTGTCTACCCCTCACCACACGTGACTACACCACGATCATTCAAGATGATTCTGTTAATTTGGTGACATCTGCTGACGAAGAACCTACACAAGAGAATGCCAATGCTGGCAATTGAGAAAAGTGTTTTGAAGAGTTTGAAGCGGATGAGTGGTCAAAGGACATAACCTGTTACATGGCAGTTGAGTTTCACTTGGAGTTTAACAACCGTCTGGTTTCTACTCCATATTCCCCAAAACATCACCTACGACCAACACTTCACACTGTGTCCCGAACAAGCACTTCAGAACCTTGTTGTTCGGCCTCCAAGTTGATTTCCTGTAAAAAACTGAAGTTCACGTCTCAGACTTGTGCTGTGACAGATCTGGAACGCTGTCGTGTTGTATGCAGTACACACACATATACACGGCTCCACGGCCCTTAACACAGGGCTGGGAAAACAGCATGGAACAATCCATAAACCCAGCTCCTCACAGCCTTCTTCCTGAGGTCATCTCAGGGCCACAAAGAACTCTGCATCAGGTGAATTACTTTCCTTGGTATCCTCTTGTTTTACAAGACTGAGCCACAAAGTGATCCGCACTGTCCCCAGATCTCTAACGTAACTCTCTGTAACCTCCAGAGCTGGAGGTTGAACACACCTGGCACAGTGGAGAGACTACTGATAAGGTGATCAAATATTCAAGAAATTAAAGGTAAATTAATTCCAGTTTCAGTTGTTTAACGCCAAGAACTGATTTTGCTTGCTTGCTCTTCAACTGTTTTTATGCACAGCCAGTTGAGACAGCTGAAATGTTGAATAGTTTGCATACTGTGTTAGACTTCTAAATTTGCTTTCATAACATAATAAAAACATAGAACAACAGAACTACAATAAAATACATTAATGAGAACAAATATGATTAAACTTTCACATTCTTGAGTTATGCACATTCTTTATAACTCATAATACATCAATATAAATACTTCTATTCTGTATCTTTCTGAGCAAACATGCTTCAACATGACAGCACATGTAACCTCTCCTACTCCTTTTAATATAATTTCTATTTTTTATATGGCTAGCACATATCTCTATAGTAATCATGAAACTGAGGTTATTAAAAGGGCAAGTTTATTAATTTCCAGGGAAATTCTGTTTATTGCCCTGATTACAGGTAGATGACTCTTGACAGTTCAATACAGAAAAAAAAAGTTTGAAAACTAGAATGCTTCCAATGAATTAGCTGGAAAATAATGCATCAAAGTAACAGATACGCTCACAGAAGGGGGCCCTGTTTCCAAAAGATAACACGTTATGTAAAATACCACTGATGCCAGCCTCTCAAATACCAATTGGAATTTAAAAAACACAGAAGCAGGATTTCTAGTATAACAAATAGGACTACATTTTTGCCAATGTAAGTTCCACAACAAAGTCCAGAGTTTATTCTGTATTTATTTTTTGCACCACATCACTTGAAAACTTTTGAAAAGTTTGGATGTGCATGGATACTTTCAGATGTTTATTTCATTAAACAGATGTTAAACAGGGCTCCTACTGCTATTCAGAGCTGAAAAGCAGTGCACTTTCTTAATAAGACGCACAGCAAATTACATATTACCCAAATATCACGTAGCTCCACCGAGAGATGATTTTTCAGATCACCACAAACAGAAGCCCATTATTAAAAGGAAAGTGATATGTTTAAATAATTTGAACTATCAGTAGCAGTTGTTCTGAATTCCTGACTGGCCTAGACACAGTGTAGAAAATAGTTTTAATTTCAAGGCATTTGTGGGGCATTGCTTTGGTTTTAGGCTAAATAAGTAAGCTGACTATCTTCACAGGAGTATGGAAAAGAACAAACAGTGATCACGCTGTTCAGGTTTAAATTATTCGGGTGAAGAAATAATCTAAAAACTTGTAACGAGAGCAAAAATCTACCCAAGGATCCCAACCATTAAACCAGAGCTCAAAACAGCCTCTCCCCAAGGAATGTCACCCTCCTGGTGCGAGACAAGCTCCAAGGTCCAGGGTCTTTGCAGAAGCCTCTTATGGGTGGAAACCTTTTCATTCCTCCACCCTGAGTCCTTTATTGATACACGTCTGGCTGCACTACTCACGCACCTCCCTTAAGCACAGTCATGACACCCCGACAGCTAAAGGTGACATTAACCCCGTGTTACAAACAGGAAAAGAAGGTGACGTGACCAAAGCGTCCCGAGCAGAGAATGAGACCCAGCCCTGGACCCCGCACCACGTTAATCCCCGCAGCCCTAAGGCAGGAGCTGCAGCTCGGGGAGGGAAATGCTCCAAAGCCTCCGGCTGCCCTGCCCCTTCCCAGGGGAGCAGCTCCAAGGCCTCCAGGAGGGGCCTTTTGTGCCCCCACAGAAGCGGCCGAGCCCCGGGGGACAAGCGGGGGCTGCTCGGCCCCTCACCCCGCCCGGGCCCTGCTCCCCCCCGGGCCGCGGGGAGAGGCCCCAGCGCCGACCCGGCCCCGGATGCACCCGCCCGCCCGAGCGGGACCCGCACCGGGGAGCGCCCGGTTCCCCTTCCCGACCGGCGCTCAACCGCCGGGCCCAAAGGACCGCGTCTCCCCTCAGCCGCCCCTCTCGCCCGGCAGAGCGCGGCCGCCGGCGGGCCGGTTACCTGCTGGCTGAGGGGGATGAGCGCCGCCATCTTCCTCCCACTGATTCGGGCAGCGGCCGGGGCGGGGGGAAGGAAGGCGGGGGGAAGGCGGGGCGAGCGGCGGAGGCCCCGGCAGCGCCTGGCACCGCGGGGCCCCGGCCTGGGCCTGCTGGGCCACCGCCTCCCGGGGCTTCGTGGGGTGGCTGAGGAGGAATGAGGCGGGAACAAAGCGGCCGCGGCTTATCTGTGCGCGGCAGCCGGGGCTGCGCTCGCTGCGCGGTCCCTCGGCCGCTCTCCTGCAGCGAGGCTGGCGCTGACCTACCTACGGTACGGACAAAGTAGGTCTAGGGAGCACTGCGGGGAATATTCTTCCAGGTAACTGAGGCAAGGTACTCATGGATCTTTTAGTTTGATGACCTGCCTTCAACTTTGGCCCAGGCAAACCTTGTTATAATTACTTCGTTACGCTAAACCTTGCCAAAACGGACCTCGACAAATTAAGCTTCCTGTGGTTTGCGATCAGATATTCAGCATGAAATAAAGTTAACAAATCCTTGCCTAAAATGCGTAAGTACTGGAAAGCAAGATGAACACGACAAGATCACTGTAGGCATAGAAAAGCTAAATGAACAGCAATGCATTTAGGAAAAAAGGTAAAGGGTGATTTGCATTAGAGTGTATTTCAATAGCTTCCAAAGATCTTCACCCCACAGCAACACCAGAATTGTTTTAGAAGGGACACCACTCAGACAAGAAGTGAGTTTGACCTCAGTCACTGCCAGGCTAGAAACTGGCCAGGCTGAAGTTGGGGCTTCCACAGATCATCCCGCTCCTTTTCTCCTCTGGCTTCAGTTTTTGCTAAATTTATAGCATTAGTTCTTAGAGAGGTGGGGAGGAAATGCAGAGGAGCAGAAGGATCAGAGACAGGTTGAGGGAAGCGACTGAACAAGTTAAAAGTGAGTTACAGGGGAGGTCAGACAGAAAAACAGGCACATTGTTCACTCTTGCAAAATCCTCCCCCCACCACCCTATTTAGAAAAAGAAAAACCTAAGCTGCCAGGCACTGTGTGTGTGCATTTCAGATTTTTGAAGGGCAAAAAATTGCCTGGATACATTTAAAATTTTCAGGACAGATTTGTGGACGGTAACAAGGGCAGAAGGAGCGCAGCCACGGCACCATTGCGGGAATCCCCAAACTCTGACAGGTGCACAATCACCACAGAGCTCATCTCCTCCTTACTGTGAAATATGTTGTGAAACACGCCTCACACATTTGACACGCTGAACCCTTTAATGGATTATCATAAAAAGCTTATGATGATATTTCCTCAACGAAAATGAGCATGAATTTTACATTTAATATTAAACCCTGAAAGTGTAGAACAATTCCAAAACCTAGTGCTTTATTACAAGTGATTTTAATACATTTTAGCAGTGTCAAGATACAGTTAATTAAAAATTTAACCTTTTCTACAGAGAATTTAACTATGTTAAGGTATTTTTACTAACAACCAAAACTGGCCACAACATTTAATGTTGAATTTAAAAAAAAATCCTGTTTTACTACAACTCCATTGGTGCAGATTTCAACAAGCTGTTAACAAAACATCAAAATTCTTAAGTGAAAAAAAAAAAGCAAAGTGATTTAGCTGAAAAAATGTGAACTTCTTTCAAATAACAGTTAAAACTCCTCCTTTTCTGTAGTCTTCCCCACTGTTCTATCCTTCCCAGAGTTTCTTCTCTCTAGCTTTTTCTTAAACTGTTCCTCAAAGTATTTTTCTTCCATAACCCTTTCTCTCTCCTGCTCTTCCTCAGTCTGCTTTATATTCATTTCCTCTTCAGGACCCTAATGTTAAAATTTTTATGCACCGAGAGGTTCTTCAAAAGATTAGACAGGAGATTTTAAAAATAGGGTAAAAAAGAACCAAAACAGACATAAGGATTTCACGTTACCTTTGTTTCTCCCCATGTTTCATCTCCAAAGTCTTCTGCATAAACCTCATCATCTGTTATCAAGAAGTTGTCGAAAATTGTGCCAGCTCTCACCTTTGAAGAAAGAGGGGGAAAAAACCCAAACACATAGGTCCCTAAGGTCCCAAACCAATATATAATGTTCATATGCAAAGGGTAAAGAGGTTGCTATTCACTCAGTGAGAAAAAAAGTTAATTATTTTCCAATAAGGGCATCTCACCTGCCAGATATCTAGTCCAATGACGCTAATATTTTCATAGATGTAGATACTGAAGTCTGGCAAGTAATCTGGATTGTCGATCTGCGGATGAGGCCAAACCCCTCTGTAATTTGGGTTATCAATCTGCCTTGGTTTCCATTCCCCCTACGAAAAAATGCATGTTCTGAGTAGTCAGGCAAAGAAACGTTGCTTATGGATAACTAGGATTATGAAATTATTTATACCTTGTATAGAGGATTCTTGACCATAGGATAATGCCATTCTCCATTCACAGCGTCATCCCAGTCTTCAGGTTTCTCAGTACTAGTGTCCATGATGTATTCAGGTTCATCCCAATCCTTTAAAAAGATTAAGAAAGCAAAACTAGCACAGAGTTCAACTAGATCACACGTGTACTCAGTAGAAATGAAATAATCCAGTAATGCAGAATAAGGAGAGCAAATTACCTCAGGTTTGGTGTCATTTGGATCATCAATTTGGATTCGATCATCCCAGTCGGTGGGTTTCCTCACTGTGGGATCATTAATTTTCTTTGGTGGCAAAAAATCAAAATCGTCTTCTAAGTTGCCGGATGCAACCATTTGGTTATCAACTTTTACTTCGTAAGTCTGATCTGGCCTTATAATCAAAGTATATAAGTGTGTATATCCATCAACCTGGGCGTTAAAGAACGCAAGGAATTTTTTTTAAGAATCTTAAATACAGCTTTTAGGAACTGCCTCACACCAGAATTATAAAACCAATTTCTAATGGATTTTTCATAAGCCGCAGTAAGAAAAAATGATTCCCAAAGTCTCCTAGAGGCAGAAAATTAATGACATTTTTCACATATATTTTCCAGTCCTCCCATCTGTTCTGAACATGTGGAATTAGGGTTACATTTAAGAAACACGAAGACATACATTTCTTAATAACATACAGCACCCTTGCAACTTTTTTCCGTCCTGCATCAGCATCAGGTATTAGGAATGCAATCATCAAATCGCAAAGATATAATGAACAGAGAAATACCTGAAGTCCCCAAATTAGCATGATTTTTAAGATATGATGAAAAGCAGAAAGGTGTTACATGTTTGGAATTGTTGTTTAGGGTTTTTGTTGTGTTTGTTTGGTTTATTTTTTTTTCTTCCTAATATCCCTGTAACTTGTTCATTTTAAAGCTTATGTCTCTTTGAAATGTGTATTTACCTTACATCTGATTGGTTTCTTGATCGGATGGGGTTTATTCTTGTAATTTAAAATAACATGGACTTTCTTTGTCTCAGATCCACAAATATCTGGCCCTACAACAAAGAGATTATATGCTTTGTATTTTTAACTTCTCTGCAGAAAAATACAAGTTGTTTACCTTTTCTTTCTAATACTGCTAGGCATCTCTCCCATTCCATTTTTAATGGACTTCTACTCAAAGTCTGTAAGTCTACCTTAGAATTAGATTTTGTGCAGCTTGGGGTGCAGTTCTGTAACAGAACTAAACCCAGAAAACAAAAATTCAAGCAAAATAAAAGCTGTATCTGGCACAAGGCAAATAACGATATTAGATACATAATGACAAATTTCACTTGAACAGACAAATGTACAAATTTCACTAAATCCCTGAACACTTACACAAGTCTATCAGGGCAGATAACAGCCCACAGTATGCAGTTACAGTTAAAGGTTTTAAAAAACCATAAATCCTGCTGAACAACCATCTTTATTCTAAGCTCACTCTGATCATTTTCCATTACATCCTTCAAATCAGCACAGAATGTTTGCATAAATATGTATTTTGTTAATACATATTTAGAGATCTCTCAAGCATGGAAGAAGTAACTCCTTACAGTCACAACATCCTTATTTTTTTAGGACAGCCTTCCTTTATGCTTTTTCAACCATTTTCACAACCATCTTAGAAATGTACAACAGCAGTGACAATATTTTAGTAGTGAAGAAATAATGCTAAACTCACCAAACATGATGTAATAACGTGAATTTCCACTTAGGTTCTTCTGGTCCAAATTTGAGGGAAAAATTTTAACATATCCCCCACCGCAATCTATCTTCTGCTCATGTTTCACAGTATACTGAATTACTAGAGTCTTCCCTTTGTTACTAAACGGTTTAAATCGTGAGGAGATAGCATAAAACTTAGAATTTTCACTAGTTTGTAGACCTGTGAAGATATTAGTACAATAGTCAAACTTACATTTGTCTCCATTTGCAATTAAAAAATAATTTTATTGCCACACACAGCACATCTATACAGGCAAATCCTAACTCTTGAGGTGGCTCCCGTAGCAGATTTTAAATGAAATGCACACACCTTTATCTCGCTCTGGATCTCCATAAAACTTCCCAGCAGTGAGTTTAAACTTCCCAAGGTCTGGCTTGTACTCAGAATACATCCACCTCTTCTGCCAGTTGTCTGTCCAACAAGGCCGGTACCAGAAACACAAGAGGGGGGTCACTAAACGTGGTACAACAAGGCGGGGAGGGGGGGGGGGGAAGGGAGGCTCCCCACCACCTCACACCCTCACCACCCCCCTGCCCTCGCGAAACCTCCGTCCAGAAACTGCTCCTGGAAATACACCGTGGACCTGGCGGGGCCCAGGGCGGCCCCGAGGAGCAGCGCCAACCTCAGCGCAACGAGGGCCAAGGCGCTTTCACTACGGCCTCCGGACGCCACCACCGCCATCGCCCTCACACCATCTGGGCCCCTCAGCTTCGCGCCTTTGGGGCCCCGCCCTTGATGTGCGGGCTCTGATTGGCTGCGCTTTCCTAATTATTATGCAGCGGGATCAGATTGGCCTAGCGCCCCCTGGGCGAGGAGCATGCTGGGGGTTGTAGTCGGCGTGCTCACGTGACGGCGGCAGCATGGTTTCTTGGGATTGGCTGGTTACGCCCACGGATGTGCGCGAGAGCCAATGAGAGGGCGGGATGTTGGAGAGTCGCGGTCTCTGGGATACGGCGCAGCGCTGGTATCTCTGGCCTCGACTTGAGGGAGCCGCCGCCGTCGCCTCAGGGCGCTCCGTTCGGAGTGGCCGCGATCGCTCGGGCGCAGATGGCGCCCGCGGGCGGAGGGCAGGTGAGGCGTCAGCTCCCGTCCTGTCCCGGCCCCCGTGCTGTACCTGGGCAGCCGCGGGCCCGGGGCCGGTGCTTCAGCCGGCACAGGCGGGCCCGAGGGCAGGGCCGTGGGGAGCTGAACCTGCCGCCTGCCTCCGCCGCTGAGGGCTCTTTGCATCCTCTTCTCGGCAGGGACACAGCGATGCTCCCCGCAGAACCATCACTGCCGGGCTCAGCGGCCTTCGCCGCCCCGGTGGAGACCGGCCGATGGGTGACACAGTGCTCGAGAAAACTGGAATCGCTCCTTTCTACAGCAGCAGGTTTCTAAAGGTGCGCAGCGAAAATGTGCATGGCAGCCAGTGGTGCCAGGTGTCGGGGAGCGCCGTGCGGGCAGCGAGCGGGCACAGAGCACAGAGCACCCCAGGCAGCGCTTCCCATGCGCGGTCGAGCTCAGCACTGAGGAAAGTGGCACAGCTGGAAAGCAAAATCATGAACCGAAAGAAGCAGATGGAACTGCAGAATGCTAATTTGGGCCAGAAGCCTTTGGATGAAGAGTCGTCCTCATCTGCTGCCAGTCGTGAACACAGTGCAAGGGGCAAGAGATACCTGAAGAATTCTGCTGCCACCGGTGGACATAAAACCCTTGGTAATGCCAGTGTGAAAGAAGAGGAAAACATTCAAAGCCCCAAAAAGAATGTTATGGTTGAACAACATCTTCATTTGGGTAGTGGTGAAGAGGACATGAGAGAATTGATGGAGAGCTCTTTGGAGTTTTCCAGCAGCAATGACAATCGGAGGGTTGTAAGTGATTCTAAATCGGGTAGAAAGGTAAATACAGACTTTCCTGGATTATGGTTTTTTATTTACACTTTTACGAAACTGTGTTAAATTAGTAAATTGCTTTTATTTGGATAAAACCAGAAACTAAATTTTAATTTTGCATTTGTGGCTTCCTCATGATATGATTTAGCTTCAATTCACATTTTAGAACTACTCTTTTTTACCCATTGTAATTTGTTTTCTTTTTTAGTGATCTACAGATAATAAATGAAGTAACATATAAAATGTCTTTTCTGTGTCCTTCAGAAGAGTAAGACTCCAGTTTTGTCAGGAATGCCTTTTCCATCCCATAAAGAAGTTTCCCTGGCAGAGGTATCTAAAACATCTTTGGTTCATAGCAAAGACTCAGAGAAAAGTGATTTTAGTAGAGTTAATGCCCCAACACCTGCACCAGCCAGTGGAAACCTGTCAGTACAACATAAAATGAGTTCTGAATCGCCATTGTCTTCCATCAAAGACAAGATGACTCTGCCTGGAACAGGCAACACCAAGCAAAGTCAAGTGTCACTTCAAAGTGACAGAAGTGAAATAAAATCATTAGATGAATTGTTTTCAAAAGCAGCTGATGGAGAAGATTCAATCAGCAGCAGCTCAAATGGTAAGTTTTCTAAAATATTGTCTCAGTAGACTTGGCATGAATTGTACTAATAATTTACTGATAAATTTACTAATGGGCAAATACTCACTTGGAAAGGATTCAGTAGTGTAATTTTACATAAATGGAGGTCTTAGCAAAGGAATTATGTTGATGTGTTTCTTTTTTTCTAGTGCAATACATTTGTATTTTTCTTGTCTTTGCATTTATTGGGTTCAGTATAATTATGCTTCATGTCCGACACTTAATTATGGTGTCAAAACAATTACAGCATTTAGAATAGTTTTCATGGATCGGTGGGACAAGGTACTAACGGGTCTGAGTGAGAACAAGTGCAAACGTGGGGCAACAGGAATATGTTGAACTTGGGTTTGCAGATCCACAGGCAAAGGAGGAAACTGCTAAATTAAGGGTTTAGAGAGATCGACTGCTATTAATTTTTCTTATTTTAATGTAGTACTGATTTATTTTTTCGACTTTTATCTCTGAAGCGAAAGCATACTGTAATTTTCATGCAAATTGTCCTGACAATATGTCATTTGATTGCAGACTTCAGACTGAATATCCTGAGCCTTGATGATTTGGCACCAAATATCACCAGTGAGGCAGCGGAATTAAAGCAGAAAGTAAGTAGAAATTCCCTAGTAGCGCATGTTTCCATTCTGCCTGTTTGGTGGAGGGTGGATATTTGAAAATAAATACTTATACTCCGAGCTCACCAGCTCTGAGGGTGAGATCAGGATTATTATAGTCTACTGAAACCTGACCAAATGATTTTTTTCATGTCTGTGTTTCCTTCCTAAATATAACAGCACTGCACAGTTTGTAAGGTGGCACAGAAACGCAACGTTTTTATTTCCTAATGATCTACACTCAGTGATACGCAGCAGAACAGATGGAGGCATAGTCTGGGTTATATTTTGTTGGTTCTAACACACAGCTGTTTTGTTTTACAGGAGACAGACATTCAAGTTACTCGAGAATCAAACAGAAATTCAAATAAAGGTTCATTCCTGGTGGAAGAGGACCAAGCTTCTCTTAAAATGAGAAGTGTAGCAACTGGTGGGAATGATGCTTCTGAAGGGGATGTTGAAAAAACTGTGACTGAAGGTGAAATCTCTGAGCACTTAAGTGGAGTTTCTGCAGATTTCCCAAGACACAAACAGGATGATCTTGATCATGATGAGAGAACCATTAATTCAGAATATTCTGAAGACTTTGAAAGGTCTCAGTCTACAGCAGACAGGGAATGTGTATCGCAAACATCAGGGCAGCATTCCGAGAGCTGCACGTATTCCAGAGAACACCTGTCTTCAGCAGCGTCACCTTTACTTACCAGAAAACAGCGTCACCACGTGCACAGAGTAACTGTCAAAGAAACTGCGGTTCAGACGGTGGATTTGCCATTCGCCTATTGCTGGGCAAAGAGTGAGTTCACGAGATATTGCCCTATCCAGAGTATTTTTATATTTTGTATGTCAGCATTGGTAGAGTTCTTGGTTTCAGCACTAGCTTCCCTGTGCTGACATGAAATTAAAAAGCCAACGTTTTTATTGTAGCTTTGCTGTTTTAAACAATACTATTGTATTGCTACTAATGTGATTGCTCATTGTAGAGTTCTTTTTTTTGCCCTGTATTTATTTTTTGGGAAAGCACTAGGGCCCCATGTACAAAGGCAGATGTGACCTTTAACTGTTTCTGAGGGGAAGCTCCTTCCTTGCTTCTCTTTACTTAAAGGAAAAAGTGGCAAGAGCCACTTCTTGCCACAATTGAGAACAAAATAGAAACTGGGGCGTGCTTGCAAACAGTTGCCTCCTTCAAGTACAAAAGCCTTTATTTTTACTCTGTCTAGGGTTAGAAAAGTTGCCTTCCACATGGCATGTGTTGTAAACTAAGCATAAAGAAACCTTTCCACCCTCCCAACCCTGTAATTCCACCTTTATCCTCTCCACAGCAACCCCGGCCGCGGTGCTTGACCCACCCATAGGGAACAGTTATGTCGACCCCGTGCCTATTGCCAGTCATGTCATCAGCACGGATGCAGTAGAAGGTACTGAAAAATGTTTCTTACTCTTCAGTTTTACTCTGTTTTATGTGTCTAAGCCCTGTTTGGACTGCTCAACCCTTCCCGTCTGACTGTAACCTGTCCCTAACGTGTTTCCCCTCCATTTTTGCAGCCCTGACAGCATACAGCCCGACAGCGCTGGTTTTAAACGCCATGTTGAAGCAGCACTTGATGTTGACTCAGCAGTTTGTTGAGAACATTCATCACCTTCACTTATCCGTTGTCGAGTCGCTAGAGAAGGAGAAATTCCACTACCACACCCTGGAAGAGGCTAAGGAGGTATTTATGATAGAGGTAGCAGCCTAGAGTGAGGAAGGATAAATTCCTTCTGGTATTTGCAGCAAACTGATTTTCTTTGTGTATTATTCACTAGTCATAAAGTTCATAATATCATTGAATAAATTATTTCATAGAAGAAGAATACTGCTTAGGCCCATAACAATAACGTCAGGAGTTTATAGAGTAAAAAAAAAAAAAGACCAAAGTCTAACTGGAGGCCCATTTGGAAAGATGAAGGTTTCTGCTGGGCCCTTTAGCTGTCCTCAAACAAGCGAGGAGCTTCCTAATGCTGCACCAGAAGGATTGGGTTCTGTTGCTGGTACAGAAGAGTGCAGGTATCTTGACATGAAGATTTATTATTTATTAAACACTAAAAAGTATTTATCTACAGGATATATTTGTATATTGACTTTTTTTTTTCAGTACATCAAGAATCACAAATCCCCACCTTTAACAATTGAGCAAGCACGTGAAGAAATTCAGAAAGCATGGGAGGAAAAACTGGTTTGATTCTTTAAAGTGAATTTTACATTTACAGATCTCAAGGTGGAACAAGAAACTCTTCCAAATTGTACAGATAAAAAGTTATAAACTACATACTAGAAGGATTTGTACTAACTGCTACATATCTTGTTATACATAATTTATTTTCCTATAGCTGAATTTTTTATTCATGTACATGATATAGGGATGGGCAGGAACCTTTAGTCAGATTATGTCAAGTGTTCAGTAAAAAAGAAACCAAGAAACTACTTAACCACTTTTCTCTGCAAGGAGGGTGTAGGTCATCATGGTGTGTACGTTTAGCATGTAGATCGTGTGATCTGTGATCACAGCAGATGTGAAAGTCTGTACTACAGCACCCCAGGAATATGATCACACTAGAAAATACCATATCCTGACTTATTGCCATATTTAAGCAGTGTTTATGTATAATGAGCCTTGTCAGATTACTACAAAACCAAACACACAAAAAGATAAATTCAATAAATTCAATACAAGGAAGCTTATAGCCATCCTACTGGAATCCATTTACTCTGAAATACGAGCTGCCATTTTATTTTTATTTTTAAAAAAGTGTTTATTGGAAGGCAAAACAATAAAATTCACAAGTTGGTAACATACAGGTGGTGTATGCTGATCACAGACAGTTACAGTTCCACAACTACAGTAGATCTAGAACAAACTGAGATTTCACCATATGAACTGAATGGTTTTAGGAGGGTTTCTGCGATACAAAGTACTCAGAGGTGCCCACCACGCAGACCTCAGGACTGGAAGTGCAGTGTAGGGGCCTCACATCTTTCAGGTGGGCTTTGGAAACAGTTACAAAAGGGTTTTTTTTTTTCTTCTCATTTAGATTAAAGGAAGTTTCCAAGAACGTTTCATCATTAGAAACTTGCAATGCAGAGAAAATGGATTCTCTTCTAGTGAACTAATTAGCTTTTATTAAAGGGTATATACAAAAATATAAAAAGCTTAAAGAATGTCTTCCGTTACAAAGCATTGAACATCCCTCAGAGCGCTGGAAAAGCTACGCCAGTGACCCCTCGTGTTGTGAGCAGAGTTGGGGCTGCAGCAGCTGGTGTGGAGGGGCGTTAGGTTGGCTCGTTAGGGTGGGTCCTAACGAGCTCGCACAGCGCTCGTAGGTCACCTGTACTGGAACTAGATGCTTCATTCCCCATTTAGACATTAGGATACACTGCTCAGCATCAGTGTGACTTGATCCCAAGGCAGCACCCCTCCACTTCAAATAGAATTAACCTTTTGAGAGAAATAAACATACATTATGGAACTAGAGAACACACAACCGGATCAGATAACGTCTGTATTCCACAGGAATGAATGAGGCACAATCCTACACCAGGGAGAGCTTAGCTGGGGTTTCATTCTAGTATAAAATGGGTAACTAATTAAAAAATTCTGCAAAATAAATGGAAATTCTTAAACTTGCTAGACATGTCATAGTTACGACTGGCCTTTTTTTAAACACTAAACGACAAGTGTTGAAGTACATGTCCTAGCTTTCCATTTTTCACCATAGTTTTAAAAGTAATTCATTTGTCACTTCCTCCAGACTTTAATCCGGATTTATACAAGTTTAATGTTTTGTAGAAGATGCAAGACATCTTTCTTCAGAGAGTCTTATTCGGGTGGTGGAGGGTCTTGCGTTTCACGCTTCACTGAAACAATAAGGAAAAGAGTTCTTACACATTCTGCAGTTACCTAAGCTGGCTGAAATGTTTCATGGAATGAGGGCTCTATTCATAAGGAACTTTTCCTTTTGGGCTTTATTTGAACCCATTTAATTACATAGATCTACTGCAGCCATGGGCAGAAGTGACTTTTCATTAGCATGCCAATTTTTTTCCTTTTAGTCATTGGCAAGTGCGATTGTTCTACGTAACACAGACTCTCTGCAAAAAAAAAAAAGTATCATTTGGATAATTGTGTTCATGTCCTGAGCAGCACCTCCACTTTTCTGAACCCTTCCTTGGGATCGCTCCTGTTTCGGAGGGGGGAACATTCTGGGACACGGGCTCTTGGGATTGCAGCCAAGAAGTGGCTTACACAGAACAGGCCAATTAATTAATGTTTCAGAAGTAAGAATATAACACAACCCCTGAAAAGATGCTAAGTAATCAGAGTATATGCCTACTTACCTGTTATTTTTATCATATCCATTAAGTTAGAAAGCTTTAAGAGTAACTAATATTTTGATTTGGGTTTACAGTCTACAGTAAATAGCACAAAATCACTGTCAAGTCTACAAAGTTTTTAAAATTGCTTAGAAACATTCACTTACATTCTTCTCTGGCCTTCATGCGTGCGATAAACGAGTAACTTTTATTTCTTCGGTAGTTTTCGTAAGGGTCATCTAATGCAACTCCCACTCCTTTGTATTGATCCCATTTGTCTCGGATATCCCCTCCTTTAATCGGATCCTGAATTCCTTGTTCCTTGGCTCCCAATCCACCAGATCCGCTCCATCCTGCAAAAAGTACCCAACATTGTAATCCTGCAACTATTTTTTTTATTACTAGAATTCTGAAGACAAACATAGACATTTTGGAAACAACCAAAGGAAGTGTCAGTTTGATACAGCAGGATGGTAACAGCCGGCCTGAAACAACATATGAACTATTCCATTTATTTCAACAGCATTAAATGGACAGATCCTGCAAGCTGACAAACATCAGCTCTAGCCCTAAAAACCTGTAAGCGGGTGGAGGTGAAATACCCTGGGAAAGGAACTTCTGTTGATGCCAAACCCACGTCCCCGTCTTCCACATCCTTCCCAGAAAGGCGACTGCCACGCTGCTCTGTGTTCTATATACTTATGCCTCTGAATATCCTATTGCTGCCCGTGGAATACCAAGGGATAATTACTTATGAACATGCTTTAATTCACCGTATCCAAGAGTTGGGTCCCCAATTTAGTTTCCTGGCTTGTGTAAGATTCCAGAACAGCACCTTACCCATTTTCACCAGCATTTGATGGCCTTTGTTTTCTTCTCCAAGTCTTGATTCTGGTATAGGAGGCCCAGAACTGGAGCCCAAACCAGCAGAAGAACTAAGGAAATAAAAAGAACAAATTACGAACAAGTGATCCTCTTCTGACACAATGTAAGGTTATTTATATTCTATTAAACATTAACACCCCATACGACCCCATCTGCTCCACTGAACTATTCTTTTATCGAGCTGTTAGGCTATGGAGTTCGAAAGGGGCCAGGAACACCCTACCTGCTTCTCAGTACAAGAGAAATCAAACACTATGGTCTTCCTACCACAGAGATTACTCAGAGGATTCCTCAGCAGGCACAGGAGGTCTTCAAAGTTGCACAGGGTTTTGTTATAACAAAAAGCCACCACAGCAGACTAATATTCTCTCTATAAGCACATCAAGCATATAAATCCTTTTTAAATCTGCTTGCCACCTTCTTTGCTACTGTTCACTGAAATACTTAATATACCCAACGCATGAGAAAGCACCCTCGTTGGTACTTTTCCAAACAACCCAGGTAGAAAGAGGAATAACCAAAGAAAAGCTTACGGAGGAGTGGGGCTGCGAGACTGGGACCGGCGCCGCCTTCCCGGGGAGTACGATTTGGATCTTGATCGCGATCGCGACCGCGAGCGGCTGTGAGAGGAGCGGGACCTGCTCCGGCTTCTGCAAAGGGAGAGCACATGAGATCAGATGCACGAGTTCCCAAAGCAACACCCAGGGTTCCTCATTCAACCCCCAGGGTAGATTTTTTTCCACTGCCCCAGTTCCTGAGATTCAGCGCCCTGCATTTTACCTGGACTGAGAGCGTGAATAGGATCGTGATCGAGAGCAAGAGCGAGATCGTGACCTCGAATAGGAGCCAGATGATTTTGAAGATCGTGAATTGGAGCGGGAGGATGACCGACCTCGGCTTTTAGACCGACTGCGAGATCGGGAAGGGCCACTGTACAGACAAAGGCAGAGAAACTCCAGTGAAACCCCCGGGAGAAGCACAAGAAATGCAAATATACTTCTGATCAAATTACACACAAGCCCTGTATTTTCTGCAGACAATCCAGTGAAAACTTGAGTGTGGCAAAAACTATTTTCTGCAGATTAGACAGAAATTCCAGCAAGTTGAAACTCAGTGGTTCCATAAGCGTTTTGCTGAACATCCCTCTGCATTTAGCCCCAGGTATTCCTAGCACCTTCCAAACAAACACCACGCATCAGGCAGCAGCAGACAGAATCTCTCACCTGTTTCTCTTCTCCTGACCTTTCCTTCGCCTCGCTCGCATTTTAGCTCTGAAGAATTCGTACAGTCCATTCTGCTCCCAGCCTTCACTGCAATAAATCAACCACACACAGAACCGACATCTGTGACATCCTACTTTGATTAACAGAGACATTCAGGATTTCCACTAGATTTTGTAGGGAGCAAAGGGCCTGGGCAAAGATGTCTCACAAATCTCAGTGTAAGATCAAACCGTGTGCAGTTTACAGTACAACACGAGCATCATTTCAGCATTAGAAGAACACAAGCGAAGGAAGAGGGAGGCATTTGGTGGTTTGAGACAGCTTCTCAGGGCATTTTCCTTACCAGATTATTTGCTATACCTACTCTTACCTGTTTCTAGGCCTGTCATGAGATGGTGGACTATAAAATGCCTCAACCGCAGCCAGGAGTCTCTCACTGGGGGGCATTGGGGGTGGAAGACGTATATCTTTAGGATCTAAAGGTTTATACTCATGATCTTCAAGCTGCCAGAAACAAAACAAATTACATTCGTGTCATGTGTCATGGGGTGGCTACCTGAAGAGAGAAATAGAGATTTAACTGCGTAGGGACCTCACATTTCACTATGGGATTGAAAAATGGACCAGAAATAAGGATCCTGCAGGTGACCCAATGCTTTCCCGTGCTATCACTACATTTTCAGTTCTATGAGAAAAAACAGCGCTATACACATTGCAGCACTAACAGGGTCGCCAGGTAGATTAAATGCAGATCTCATCTACCCGCCTCAGTGGCTGAATGGGAGCCTGGCAAAATCTGGGATGTGCTCATCTATGAGCTCAAATGGCTTTCACCAGGACATAACACTTGAAAACGTCACCATTTTCACTGCCTTCTCCCCCCACTCCTACCCACATATGCCCTACAACAACTTTGGCTGACGGTTGCTGGATGGAAAGATTTGAAATTATAAATGTCCATGTTAAACTGTCCTTCATATTGTGCAGGGGATTTTGATCTTTTAATCCTACTAGTCAGGACTTCGTAGTCAGCACTTACTTTTACGAGCGGAGCCATCAGTCCAGCAGGAAGATCAAAGTAGGGAACGTTTGGCACCAGACTGGGATCATCGTGATTCATGTGAGGGGGCCCTTGGCGCCGCATGTGGGGGGGCTGCCCGTTAAATCCGTGCGGGGGAGGCCCAAAATCAGGGTGCTGTGGCCCTCCCCAGGGAGGATGCTCGCTGATTCCAGGATGAGGCAATCTGTGACCAGGGTGATGATGAGGAGGTCCAATTTCTGGAGAACAAGAAGATTAAAACATTTTATTTAGCTATAGAGAAAGGAAAGCGATCAGAGAGATGTGCTTCAATTAGTGCATTTATCCGAAAATGCAGTCTTGGCACCCAGAGCCTTGTGAATCCAGAAAAGAAACAGAACTGCAGAACCAGTGGCTGGCTACGGGTTCCCGTTCGGGAATATCCTGCAGTGCATCTCCCTCCCTGGCCAGAGCAGCTGCTCTCGAGACAACAGGATCCTTGATTTCTGGTTATCTGCATCTATTAGGGAAGGAAGACTCAAAAAGCAAGGAAGACTCCAACTCCGCAATGTGTTTCCTACTGCGTTGTTAGCAGTGGCTTCTGAAACCCCCAAACTCAACGTTTCTTGGGAAACCCACGACAGTCCACCAAGAACAAACTAAATAATTTTGTAATGGCAATCAGCATCGCGACGTAAGAAAACCTGGCCTGGTGCACACTTTACCTTGAGGAAAATCCCCCTGGGGGTAATCAAAACGATGAGGATAAGGAGGCCTTTCAAAGGGATGGCGAGGTGGAAAATCATCCTGCATGAAGCGAGGTGGAAAGCGGTTGAAATTATGCGGATGCGGGGGCTGGTTGAATTGGGGATGTTGCTGATGTGGAGGAAATGGGCCTCTGAAGTGAGGTGGCCGTTGCATTCGAAATGGAGGTTCCCTCTGACCCCCACCCCATGGAGGTTGTTCGTGCTGGTTGTTCCACGGCGCTTCAAACTGGTTGTTCCAAGAAGGATCGGGCTGGTTGTTCCAAGGTGTCTCACGCTGATTATTCCAACCTTGATCTCTCTGTTCATTCCACATTCCTTCATGGTTGTTATTCCACGGAGGACAATGAGGTGGTCCCTAGTGGTGAAGAAACCTGGTCATTAGGCTAAAAAATAAAGAATGCAATAAAAACAACCTGCCTTTTAAAGCAAATACAGCCTGTAGGCAACATGTGCAAGTGAAAGAACTTTCCGAAATCTGAACAATTGTAGCTTCAGGGAAAAGACAGGAAAACAGCAAACTGTTCCTGAACCAAACAGCTCTGTGGTACTTCTGCTTGATCACAGGGAACATGTGATGGTTGACAACAAAATGCAATTTATACTTTGCCTTTAACTGGGCTCAGAATGAGAAAGCTCGGCATGTGAATCTAGATTTACAACTTTCCCAGCTTTTCACTGCACTTCCACAATTCAGATGGTCCTTCTGAACTGCACCTCCCTCTACATCTTGTTGCAGAATTGTGGTTCTCACCTGTTGTTGACCCCACGGTGCAACAGGGTGAGGTTGGTCAAACCAGGGTGGTTTATTTGGAGGAATCTGATCGTGAGATCCAGGGCCACGTGGTCCACCAGAGGCAGGGTCTTGCACTCCAGACCCTGTTGTGTCATATTCCGTAGAACCAGCCAGAGGCAGCTGAGATTTACCATCATCTGGAACAAACAGGAGACTGTTATGAGCATCCATGTCACACGTAGTTAATAAAACACCTGCACACCTCCAACAGGCTCCGTTGGGATTTTGTTGGATGCGTAAACATCCTGCAGAAATCTATTACTGGGAGAGAGGATTCCTCATCCTTTTAACATTTGTCTCTTTGGTTCTTTTTATATTCAAGCATCAGACTGCACCAGCTACAAGTCTCCAGGTTCAGGCTTTTGCCTGAACCAAACCATCGCAGCACCTCACTACTGAAAAAGGAGCAAAACACCCCCCAAATCTCACAAAGTCACCACCCCCCGATTTCTCCCCAGGTCCCAGGCTGGGTCAGCACCTGCTTGTGTGACGGGAGCGGACGGTGGGGCCGAGGTGGGTGCTGCGGTGGGTGCCTGAGGCGGGGGGGTTGATTTCACCTCGTTCTCCAATGGGGGGATTTGGATCTGTTGCTGCTGCTGCTGCGTCAAACTGTTCACAAACTCTTCGTGCTGAGTTTTCAGGTTCTGCATCTGCTGTTGGAAGGCTACTTGTACAGGCTGGACTACCGTTGCGTATTCAGTGATCAAATTTGCCTGATCAAATGAGAGAAATTAAGAAGAACAAGTTACCAACCTACCTAGAGCAATTATCTGATCTGCTCATTCAGTCTGCAATATTGCTCTGCACCCCCTCCCAAGAAAAGCAGGAGAACGCAGATAACCTGCTGCAGAGGAACCAGTCACATTGGGAAGCTCTGAAGATTTCCAAAATATTCTCTGCAAGCTGAAACCCACTGTCTCTATTAATGCCTCGCTTCCAAATATAGCTAAAATCAACAGCATTCATTATTCATGCTAAAAATGAATAGTTCCTGCTGCCACAATCATTTTTATGCTTTCTGTATACAATTTAAAGCTACGGTTTCTTTAGTTTCTGTTTAACCAAACATTCATTTCCACAAAAGAGAATACACTGTTGAATATATACAAAACTGTAGCAATTAAAAATGCAAATGGACCTTCTGGGATCATATCAGCAACCGGACTATCGAACATTTGAAATAACAACGTTATGTTTTACATTATTTTTCATAATACCTTGTAAGCAACTTCAAGGGCAGGATTTAATATTTACTTTCCAAAAAAAGGAAAACATTTCCTGTATTTGTTTTCAAAATATTTAATCAGAAATCTGTTACTTTTGTGGCTAACCTGGTACTGGCCGAGTCCAAGAGCCGGGCTCTGTAACTGCTGAATAATTGACTCATCAAAGTACCCATTTTTCTCCCATAGTTGAAGAAGCTGCATAAATTCAAGAATGACAGGTTTTTAGAAATTATGAACAATAAAAGAAAAACAGAGACACAGCATTTCCATGGCTCTAGCTTTGTGAAAAGACCTTGGATTTCAGCACTTGTCTTTGAACCACTGAAGATTCAGCCACGTTCGTCATTACGATAACTTAATTAAAGCCTAGGTATTTGTAAGTTCTAGTTTAAACATGAATTAAAGCACATCCTGTATGTGATTTTATTTACATTGACTTTATGAGGACAATCGCACTAGAAGAATTTCAGTGGCCCTCTTGCATCCTTGTATTTCTGAATTTGCCTGGCGCTAACCTAACGAAGCAAAGTGGAGAGTTAAACCAAACCCAGATACTCACTCTGGCAATTTTCTGTTGCTTATCCTCCTCCACTGCCAGAAAACTCGTACAATAAATAGGCACAACCACCTTCTGTAAAGCAGCCAGAAGATCTCGCGCTTGCTTTCGCTGGCTTCAAAAAAGGAATGGGAAGAGTTACTGCCTTTCTCTCTAACACTAAGAACATTGTAATATTCAACTTCTCCCAACTTCCAGTGCACTAAAAGTAGTGGATTCATAAAAGAGTTCCTTTCTTTACATCTGTACTGTAAATTCTTGACTGGAGAAAAAACACACAAAGCAGGTAAAAGCTGAATTCGATTATTAAAGCACTAGAACTTTGTGCCAGATGTGGACATCTTAAGACAGCTGCCAAAAATAGTATGTTATAAACACACTAGTCAAATGAACAATGTATCTAGTGGAGAGAGACTTCATCAAATTAATCAAAACATCAAACTGAAACCCACAATTTCATTCTTACCAGTGATGCAAAACATCATTGATTAAGTAGATGAGATGTAAGCGGAGCTCAAAGTGAGCTCCTTCCGCCGTGATGCGATTGCGCAGGTGCCCAGCCATCAGCTCGCAGTGCGCAGGAGACTTTGCATTGCTAAACATCCAGTTCTTGCCAGCCTTAGAAAAGCAAATTTAAAATATTTTAAGTTAGTCTGATATGTTCACATCATGTGGGTTTCCCAGAATTCCGAAATATCTGCAAGAAGGGAAGATTTCAAGTAGCAGCCATCATCTTACCCACCACACAACACAACAATAAAGCTGCTCTTGACTATACAGACTATCTTAAAATTCTAATTATACTTAATCCACAACACCACCAAATAACTGTTCAGATGTAGATCACTTACTGAGATTGCATCTTTTGTACAAGTGTCAATTATTGGCTGCAACAAGTTGTCAAATTCATTCATGTCTAACTGAGTTTCCTCCAAAACTTTTTGCATTTGCTGCTCAATTGCAAGGGCTACTGCTGATGTGACTTGTTCCTGAAAAAAGAAGAAAAAAGATCACTCTATTACATCCAATATTATTTTAAAGAACTAAGCTGCTGTATCTCTGTCCTCTTAGCTGTAAGTAGCTACTTCGAAGACCAAGATGGTTTACAAGCAATGTGACCATATATAACGTTTCAGTTATCTGGGCTTTTTGAGAAGAAAAGATTCTTCTCATCCTTCAGAAAAAGTCCAGTTCATTCCCACCTCTAAAATGTCACCACCGTGAGAAAAAATAACTGCAGGAAACCCCTAAACGTATAGAACATAGTCTCAGCATTCTGTTTTCCTCCAGGAACTCCTCAGTTTGGTTCCTAGTAGCTTTAACAGCAAAATGTTGCCTATGAAAACCAACTGGCTCAAAGCACGAAGTTACTTTCCACCCCTAATCAGATTCCACTTTAAAATACTACAAGCAGGAATGTCTTGCAGATCCCAACAACCTGCAGCATCAACCAAAGATTAATGCAGACACAATTTATTCAGCTCTGAAAACCAACAAGGCTTTTCATATAGTAAATAAACTGTTTTAATCAAAGGTCAATCTTGCCAGCACATCAGATACATCTGTTCTCCGGATATGACAGCAATTGCCACAGAACAAAAATAAGCAAATATTCCCTGTCCTCACCAACACGCGCTGCCGCCGCCAGTCAGAAGGAAACTTTGCTCTCCTCCTTCGCTCCTCATTTTTACAGCCGCTGGCTTATCTTAAACCAACCTGTCTCATAGCAAGGAGATGCTGCTCCTGCTGCTGCAGGTTCCACTGACTCTGCTGGATCAGCTCCTCCACGGATGGGGTGCCCTGCGGAGCTGGGAGAGGCGCAGCCGGGGGAAGCGATGGTTGTGGCAGCGGCTGGATCTGGGCAGTAGCCTCGATATCTTGACTTTGCTTGCACAACACTATCAGACAAAATACAATTTTACAGTAAACCCCAAAGAAATCTGCTACCACCAGCCTGCACACAAAAATCACACTGGTTCCAAACCGGATGCTCTTTATGTCGTTGCTTAACGCAAAAGGCAACCCTGGCTGGATGGTGCACAAGAGGAGTGTCAGCAGCTCCTTGTGCACTTTGAGAGGAGTGATGCCAACACAGAGCACTGGACCAGGCTGCCCAGGGAGGTTGTGGAGTCTCCTCTGCAGAGATTCAAACCCGCCTGGACACCTTCCTGTGTAACCTCATCTGGGTGTTCCTGCTCCGGTGGGGGGATTGGACTGGGTGAGCTTTCGAGATCCCTTCCAACCCCTGACATTCTGTGATTCTGTGTGACAGAACCAGCCCCCGGAGCTGTGGGGCTGAACCACCGTGTTCTTGAGGTACTGAGCTTGGTGTCCCAGCTCCGCAGCCCGGCCGATTTCCAAACCCGCCGCCGGGGAGGGGGGGAAGGGGGCGTGAAAAGCCGCGGGCGGGGCTCAGAAGGCAGGACGAGGCTACAAACCGGTCCTGGCTGGGCAGAGCTAGGTCAGGACGGAGGAACCCGGCTCCGGCAGCCGGGGCCGAGCGGGGCCGTGAACCGGAGGCCGCGGGGTGGGCAGCGCCCGGCGCGGCCCCGGGACCCGCACAACCCGCGGGCCCCACTCACGCTGCTGCTGCTCCAGGGCCAGCTTGTACTTGTAGTAGCCGTAGAAGTCGCCCCCGAAGAGGAAGGAGAATTTGGGGTTCTCCTTCTGCTTCTCCATCGTCATCTTCTCGAACTCGGGCCCGTTCCGCGCCACGAACTGCGCCAGCTTGTCGATGACATTCCGCAGCTCCTGGTCTGTGGGGGAGGCAGCGCCGTCAAGCCCCCGCCGGCCCCGCCGCCGCCTCCCCGCTCTCCCCCTCGCCCTCCCGGTCCCTCCCCGGCCCGGCGGGGCCGCGCTCACCGTCGGGCGGCAGCAGCATCTCCATGGCTGCGGGACAACGGGGGCGCCGCCGCCGCTAGGCCGCACCGGCCGGAAGTGCCGCGAGAGGCCAGGCGGCACGCGCAGCCGCGCTTTACGGCCCGGTCGCTATGGAGACGGCGCGCGGCGCGGGGCACGCGCGGCCGTTTCTCTCCCCACCTTCCCGCCCTCAGCGCCGTGAGGAGAGAACCGGGCGCGGCGGGGAGCGGGACCGGGACAGACCGGGGACAGGCCCACGCCTCAGCCCGCTCTGCCAGTGCCGCCGGAGCCAGCGTGGCCCGTCCTTGCGCGCACATCACCTTCGCCGGCCTCGGAGAAGCTGCTTCGGGGCTGCGGCGTGTGAGGCCTCATCTTCTCAGCTCAGCCCGCCGAGTACCTCACAATCCCCCACCAGAAGCGCACTGTTCGTCTGCTTTCAAAACACCACGAATGGAGCGTTAAAACATGCCATTTAACATCTGCTTAGTCTTGGGGTGACAATCCATCGCAACGGCACTTGAGCTACATAGACCATGGCAAGGAGTAAAATGGGAAAGAACACAGACATACAGGATGCTTGGTAGAGAGGAAATTGAAGCTAAAATAACAACTGTTAAGGAATGAAAGTGCAGATGCTAAGCAGGGATATCACTTCAACGCTGTTGGTTTCCTTAAGTGACTTCATTTCTTCATGCAGTTAAAACTAAAATCAGAATCATAGAATGCCCTGAGTTGGAAGGGACCCACAAGGATCATTGAGTCCAACTTATGAATGTTCAATTTCTTTCTGGTTCTTACCTTAACTTTCCTTTTGCACCTGATACTCCATTATTTTTCCAAGTGGGATTAAAATGACAGCACATTTACCTACCTGCTGGATTCAAGAAAACCTGCCTTCAAAAGCAAAGTCCTGACGGGATCAGCTTTGCACAAGAGGTACAAGGCACGGCAGAAATGGCTGAACTGCCTCTACTTACACAGTTCAAAAAACCCCACCACACCTGAAGACCATTTATATGAGAACTAGATATCAAAACAAAGTGGAGCCCTAATAATTTTGATGTCCTTTAATATTTTAGGAAAACTGTTTCTACAGGTGGAAGTCATCATCTGAGAACCGTAAGAGGCCAAAACCAAACCTGAGTATCGTATCGCTTGTCTGGAGCTGTAATCTCTATTTAAGTTTCAGGTGCTAAATGACATTTCGATGGATTTCCAGTCACACAGATAACACTCACAGACATCCTCACAAAAAGGCAGAACTTTTTATTCTCAACAAGACACGCCATGAAGACCCCACTGTGTTATCTACAGAATATAACACCTCAGAAAATTGGATGCTTCCATGTATCCAAATAACAAATGAAAAACAAAATAATCAAATACAGGCTCTGACCATGATTCTACATCACTCTGCAGTCCTGGAAATTAACAGATCCCACAACACCAGATTAAGTTAAAAATCTTAGCTTCTACGTAAAAATAAGAAACTTTTCAGAATTCCTGCTGCCACCTTCCATCCCAACACAAACTTTCCTGCTTTGTACGGTGGAGATCATTTATTTTTAACAGCTTACAACATGGTTCAGAAATGAAAGCCTTAGTAAAACAAAACTTTCCTTTTATTGATATTGCACCTTTTAAACAAATAGCTACATGGCAGAAGTTTCTTCTGCTGGAAAATGCTACATCAGAAAAATGTGGGTTTGAACACACATTAGAAAGAAAAGAGCTTCAGGAATCATCATGAGTTGACCCTGAATTACCAACACTATTTTTACAAATCACTGTACACCAACAAAGCCTAGATATTGCCTCAATTTTATTTAGCATTCAGTTATTTAAAGAACACAAGCATTTTACCAGGTGATAAAGATGCTCTAATCACTACTGGCTACTAAAACTGAATCTGCAAGGGCAATATTTTCAAGAGATCTTCAAAGAGCATCAAATACTCTACAGAGCTACCAACAGAAAACCCACACGTAGTGGGGAAGAGATTGGTTTCTTTCACTCTGGTCTTTCTAGAACTATCCAGGACTGTTTGGGGAAGGATTTCCCAATGTTGTGATGTATTTACGTGTATGTTAGAAATGCACAATGGAAATCAAAACATTTCTAAGGACAACAGTGAGCAGTGTCCTAACACCAGTTATGGCAGCTGAATCATTGTAGTTTCTGTCTACATAACCATCCGGTAACGTATGACACCCACACGGCTACAAATTAATCTGATTTCTCACGAGTGGCCATTGCTACTAATGTATGGTGCTCCCAAAGCTTCCTGCACTGAAAAAACCCCAAACCAACCCCCTTCACATGGATTTAATAACAGGGTCATTATACACGATTGTCTAGATATGCCCTTTTTATTCCAGTGTTTCCATACTTTCTACAGACCTATGTACATCTTTAAATATGTCATTAATTTACAAATCATGTTAAAACAAGTGTTTCACCTTGCCAAAAAAAATCTCGCAGCGGTCCAAGGTTAAAATATATATTACAACAGAATCAGAAACTTCCTTTACCTGGACATGGGCAATATTGCTTAAGGACTTGGATTCAGGTACTCAGCAAAACCAATTCACGTAACCGTTTTAATTACATGTTCTACCACACCAAATGATCCCTGTCAACCACAGACCTGCACTAGAAGAGCCTGAGCACTGTCTGGCAGTCTCCAGGGAACAGATTCACTCTCCAGGCCCAAAATGGACAATATTCTCGTTTTGGGTCTGTCCCTTTTTGCTCTGCAAATCCAGTAGTTTTGTTTCAGAGACAGAGCAAGGCCACAAGCCCAGACCACAATTTGGGACGCAGGATTTTCAACAGAAAGCCCTCACCTGCTACCATACTCTTGATGGAAAAAGCTGAGTGTTAAAGCACAGAAATATTGGGAAGCGAGCCTTAGAAATACACATTTTGCACTTTCCCATATTAAAAAAGAAATAATTATACATAATTTAATACTGGAACAGGCAAAAGCAATTTCATCTGGAAGAATGCTTTTCCTCATTTTCTTGTTAACCAGGGATAGGGAATAATTTATTTAGATTTTTCTAAACCAAAAGCCCAAGTTCTAAGCTTGCATGAACAGATTCAACTCCAGTCGAGTCAATGAAGTTCTTCTCACAAACATTAGCAGCATATTTAACCATCTCTGAAGTTTCCAAAGGACCATTTCCTCTTTGGGACTGTCCAATCTACAGAGCGACCTCCATGGTCAGCCAAAAAAATAAGATCAGGTTGACTTTGCACTCAAAAATAAATTCTTTATTATCCAGAAAGGAGCCAAATCACCATCTTCCAATCAGGGAAATGGTCATTTTTAAAGCAATAAATAAGTGGAGGGAGCATTCTGTACCGCACCGTAAATTTTGTCGCTGGTATCTAATACCTCTCTAGTAAAAAAGTAACACTTATGCTATCAAAAATGTCACTGGACAACAGCTTTTCTGTTAAGGAAAGAAGGCCCCTAAAATAGTTTGCTAAAATAGTAACAGTAACAATCTGATTCATTTTAAACCCAAGTTCAGCTGGTTTCATTCCTTTCATGCACAAATGCAGTATCTGACACACAACAATCAACTTGTCTGGAAATAAGTATTTATACTAACTGAATCAGTTCTTTTTAACCATAAATTATCTATTTACTGCCAATTCAAATATTTTTTTTTTCCCAATTTACTGTTCGAGCTGGGGGAGTTGCAGGAACAGAGCAGGATACAAAATTTAACTTCTTTCAGCAGAAAGTGGAAGTCAGGCTAAATGCACCCAGCAACTCCAACACCAGTAATTAAGAAATTTTAAAAACCCCAAACAAACAAACAAACAATCAGGGCATAAAATGATAGACTTAAGAAACAATTAAGAATGATGATTATTCATAATACATGAATCATATAAGAGAGCATAATTTATATGTAAAACTGAGAAGAAAACACCTTAAACCTTTCAATTCCTAAAGCCACAGAAGAGTTTTGTAAGAACAGGAGGTGTGATGCAAGTAAAAAAAAAAAAAACCCATATTATTCCAAACACTTTATTTGTGAAGGTGTTTCCTGTATTGCCAAGAGCAATGTCTGAAGTTACAGGACTGCATTATTCAGAAAACAATTATGATCTTCAGCTCTGTTTGTTTGTTATCTACAGTGACTGGGACAACAGTAATTTTAGAGAACTCTGTTTCTCTAGGCCTGGAGGAGGCTTCTGGAAGAGATCAATCTTTCTACTGTCTACTCTTTCCGAAACACTTCTGGTTTGCCATCAAAAAATGAAGGCGTAGGCACAAAGTCACAAATACCCACATGAAGTTTCACAGTTGCTCAAGATGAATTCAGGTCCACCTGTCTGCAACTGATAGACGCAAGTCAAACCTCCTCAGATGGACAAATCCTGATAACCAGAAGTACGCCTTGGTTTCACTTCCTTCTGAAAGTTTCATTAAAATAAAGTATCACTAAAACGTATCAGAGAACAAATTAAAGGTGACGTTACCAGCGTGGAAACAAAATACTGGCCAGAATTCAGCTGCCAAAAGAAGAATCAGTTGACAGACTCTGAAAAGGAGTGACAGCAGATATTTTACTCTGAACTTCTGCACGTGCATTTCTCCAGAATCTCCGTACAAGAGCTACACTCCACGTTTGGTTCCAGTGCCAGATCTGGGCTGTTTCACGTTTCAAGGTCTGCTGAGCAGAAGGTGAAGGTCAGTACCGCTTTCCCTACACATGCATCTCCCCTTCTGCAAAACCTGGACAAGAAAATGGCTTTACATTCACAGATGTACTAAAAGTTTCTGATAATGTTGGGGACACTTTGATATCACAGTCTGTACCTGTTTGCCAGGATTCTATATATCAAAACGATTTAAGTTGTAGGTAGTTGGGTAGTTTTGCCGATTATATTGGAAGTGGTCTGTTAAGATATTTGTTCGACCATACTGATAGTCTCCATGCTGTGCAAATGCTGTCAGTCCATTCGGAGACTTTTCAGGAGTGTTTCGATGCCGGTCCAAATTCACAAGGTCTGCAGTTGTAACTGGAAGTAGCTGCTTCTTTGCTTCTTGGTTTGCATCGTATTTTGTCTAGGAAAGAAGGAAATATGTTTTTCTTAGATAGCACCCAACATATTCACATACCTGGAAAAAGAGCATACAATTTTACAATTACACTACCAGCTATGCCTGTTAGTCTTAAAATACTAGTGGCTTCTAATAAAAATCTCATTCCTCCCACATGCCAAATCAGTTAGCTGCTCTTTTGCTCAAGAGATTTGAGCAAGTTATTTCCCATCTTCATTGTCCAAGAAAATATTAAGATCAAAATTGAAGTTTGTGAGACCCTGGGACTGACCCAAGCACCCGAGCACTTTGCTTGGGTGACACACGGCCCTTCTCTGCAGTGAAGTTTTATGCCACGCGTTCTACATTTTTGTTCTGCTAGCTGTGTTAACTTGTACGAAAAAAGAATTCAAAGCTACTGGACTGTTTCAAGTGAGTGTCCTGAACAAATAAACCAAGAGAGCCCTTACCTTGTTATATAAGAAGACCCCTAGGATAGCTGTCATCATGCCCAGGACGTTGGTGCTTGTAACCGGATTGCGAAGCATTATAAGGGACACTGTGATGACCATGATTCTCTTTGTGGCATTTGCGACAGAGTAACTTAGTGGGCTGATCAGGTTAAGAATACTGAAGGCAATGACATTCTGGGCAAAATTACAAAATCCACTAATTATAAGCAGCATCAAGGTCCAGGGCCAATGAGACATCGTGCTCTGTTGTAAAGATAAAGATTACCAAAAAAAACCTAAATTATCTCAGGTTTCAGATAAGAAGCAAAGAAACACAAATACAACTTGAGTCACTTCTTGATAGGAAGAATATCCACAACCTAACTCTAAAGTAGCACCCAATTACATTATGCAACTACCAGCTGAAAAAACATCTCTCTCCATACATGTAACACACATCCTCCGTGCGTTTGTTCCTGTCTCCTGCTACTAATCCCCGAGATTTACGCTGTCAAGTCAGCTCCCTCTCCTAACCCTGATGGGAATTCTCACAAAAGACATTATGCTTGTTTTTTTAATATTGTTCTGTGAAACAATTTGCAGATATTTCACAACAGTTCCTTCCCTGCTGATGAGGAACTACACTGAAACACTTAAGCGCACTTTTTTTGGTATGGCTGGTGGTGTGTGCTTGTTGTTTCATTTTTTTTTTCCTCTTTTCTTTCTTAACAGTGAACCATTTCCCCAATACAGCACTTACCAAGTCGTTCTCTACTAAGAAGGAAGAAAGATCTACCAAAACCCACGTGGGAATCATGAAGAATACAGCATGGCACCCAAGTATGTTCAGCAACCGAAGATGATGTATTCGGGAATCTCGTAACACCTGACAAAAAACATGATTAAACAGCCTTTTTTCAGTGACTGCCCATGTTATTAGCAGAGACTCAGCAATTACAGCTTTAGATAACAGATAAATTAGGAAAATAAGTAAATACTGTTATAGCATGAATTTCCCATAAGGATAACCAAAGAAAACCAGATGTCCACATGAAAACCAATAGTTTCTTGAATGCTGATTCTTAGTACTAACAAGATAGTAATACATTTTAAATACTCTACAACACAGAAATAATTTCATAACTAAATAGTTTAAAGACATACATTTTAACTCTGTTTCTAAAATTCCAAGAAGTGCCCAGTGTTGACACTGACTCATTCACTACAGAGAGGATTTGATACAGCAAGATATCTTAAAGGCCTTCAAATGAACTGTTAAATTTAAGCACTATTGAACTGTCACAGAAAAAAAATATCCATGCCTAGGAGTAAAGAAAAAGCTCAGGATGAACTCTAAGTTCTGCCCAATTTTCAGTGTAACAACTTTGACAGGTAGGAAGAGCTGAAGAGAACAAGCGTACAACCAGCCAGCCACTAATTTGGGCTCCTTTGACTATAAGGTTAATTAAAACCAAAACTAAACAAAAACCCCCACAAATGTACTGGAAAAAGCCATACTGTCTGGCCAAAGGATCATGCTACTGCCCAACTTTCTGAACAGCAAAACTGTTACCTTCTTTGAGAAGATGTTCTGAAGTGAAAAACACAGAGTAGCAGCAAGTGCACTGATGAGTCCCCACATGTCAAAGGAAAGTTCTGTGACGGTGGCCAACAGGACACCAGTTATGATGGGGATCAGAGACAAGTACACCTGGAACAGGAACAGAGAGGAGTAGCTTACATCTTTTAGGAATGGTCATTTCAACTGAGCTTACACATAATGCTGATTTGGGGAGGAAAGGGAAAAGAAGAATAAAAAAACAAAGCAAAGGGTCAATTTTTATAGTATTGCACTACGAGGAAATTAAGCAACTACAGCACACACAACTCCGCTGTATCAGAGACCACCACCTCGCTCAACATTTAGAAATGTTTTCTTTACATTCACAATAAAAGGAAAAGGAGCTTGTAAAATCTGCATGATCCAATTTCAATCACAAAGGCTGAGCTTTCCTGACCCCAGCCAGCAGAGCACACCGCAACCACCACCAAGAAAAGAAACCTCAGCAAACCTGCCCGCACCTTCGTCGTCTGCTTTTCCTTCATAATGATCCGCGAAAGAAGAACCACCCATATCGGCATCGTCGCTTTGACTGAGAACGGAAAGAAAATGTCGGTGCGGACACAAAGCTTGGGCTGACTCCGTTAACCACCATCAGCAGAGGGTGAGCGCTGGGGATGGAGGGGTGGGGGGGTCAGGTCTGGTCCCACCAAAACCCACATTGGGTGTCACCGCGTTGGGCACTTGTACAAACACAGGCTGGTTCTTGGTGCTCTGGGACACTGCACTGGGCACCCACAGGGACACGTGCTGGGCTTCAGGTCACTGCACCAGGCACCAGTACAAGCATGGACTGGGACGTGGCACCAGGGACGGGGACATGGTACTGGGGACCTGTATGAGCGCACACTGGGTTGTGGGTTGCAGGTTGCCCCAATGGGCACCAGTAGAAGCAAACGCTGGGCCCGAAACATCCCACCAGACACCCGTGTGAGCACACACCGCGCTTCAGGTCACCCCACCGGAGCCCCATATGAGCACAATCGGTGCTGGGACATCCAACCGGACACAGGGACATCCACGCCCTGGGCCTCACCTGTGTGCGCGTAGGAGACCGGAACCCGCCAGAGCGAGACGTGCGCGGACACGGAGGCGAAGTACTTGCCGAAGGCGAGCGGGAGGATGTAGCGGGGGTAGGCGCGGGGCGGCAGCTGG
>VWYH01008211.1:1008210-1029071 GCA_013399365.1 Pampusana beccarii
CGCCGCCGCCAGCGGGGCCGCCATGGCTCCTGCAACCCCCCGGCCGCCGCGGAGACGTCACCGCCGCCAACGCGTCGCTTCCTGGGGCGGGGCCGGCGCGGCGGGGCCGCCACCGCCTCAGCGGCTACGGGTGCCGGGAGGAGCCACCGCCCTGCTCCAGCACGTCACTTCCGGCGCGGCCGGGCCCGCTTCCCCGCTGGGAGAGCGCCGCTGAGGGGCCCGCAACCCCTCCCCGCATCGCCGAGCCCCGCCGGGCTTCCCTACGGCTGCAGGAACCGCTGGGCAGGACCGGGAGCACGGGCGGCTGTGAGCCCGGCTCCCACCGGCGGCCCCGTGTCTCCTCAGCTTAAGCCCTGCACAGCGGTGCTGCCTGACGGGGCTTCAGCCTCGGCCCTGAGGGGTTAAAATAACTCCACAAGAAAGGTACAAACCCCTCTTTACTGGTCAAGCCTTANGACATCCACGCCCTGGGCCTCACCTGTGTGCGCGTAGGAGACCGGAACCCGCCAGAGCGAGACGTGCGCGGACACGGAGGCGAAGTACTTGCCGAAGGCGAGCGGGAGGATGTAGCGGGGGTAGGCGCGGGGCGGCAGCTGGGCCGGGCCGGCGGGCGGCACCCGCCAGGCGCGCAGCAGCGGCGGCAGGAGCCCGCACAGCCCCAGGATGTGGAACAGCGACACGGTGACGGGCCGCGGGAAGCTGCCGAGCAGCAGCTTGTTCACCACGTTCCCGCCGGCGCTCAGCCCGTACCAGGCCAGGCACAGCGCCGACACCCGCGCCCCCTCCCGCAGAGCCGGCCCGCGGCCCCCCCTCCCCGCCGCTGCCGCNGCCACCGCCTCAGCGGCTACGGGTGCCGGGAGGAGCCACCGCCCTGCTCCAGCACGTCACTTCCGGCGCGGCCGGGCCCGCTTCCCCGCTGGGAGAGCGCCGCTGAGGGGCCCGCAACCCCTCCCCGCATCGCCGAGCCCCGCCGGGCTTCCCTACGGCTGCAGGAACCGCTGGGCAGGACCGGGAGCACGGGCGGCTGTGAGCCCGGCTCCCACCGGCGGCCCCGTGTCTCCTCAGCTTAAGCCCTGCACAGCGGTGCTGCCTGACGGGGCTTCAGCCTCGGCCCTGAGGGGTTAAAATAACTCCACAAGAAAGGTACAAACCCCTCTTTACTGGTCAAGCCTTAATGGCAGGGGAGCCACTGAAGCTGCCTCAGGAACAGGGCAATGACTGAGCAAAGGTCACACGCTCAGAGACAGCGAGACAATTGCTCCTGACCTTTAAAACCAACTCAGGAATGTGTCAGGGCTGTATTAAGGGATGGGTGAGTACCTGTCACGCAGGAGGGGGCTCTAGATCCTATTTCATCCATGCACTGTGTCAAAAGCTGTTGCTACATCATTAATGTACCTATAAAAACGTGCACTTCAGGCAATGGCAATTCCCAAAAGATTTGCAGATGAGCCATTTCATGTCATCCATTGACAAGAAAGAGCTGGCAGTATATTAAAGATTTTAGAAAAATAAATGTTGTAAGGCAGTCAGGGGAAACCAGTAGCAGAGAAACGGAGTTCATGCAAAAATGAGAGTACACAGCAGATACGCACACGGTAAACTTCATTTGAACTTGTTTACAAAATTGACAAAAAAAATATCACCTTGTAAACTTATTCACATTTGTTGGAGCTCACAGAACTGGTTATACTTGCATGCTGAAATAAAGATTGTCAAGCCTCGTCTCACCCTGGATGTCCTCCAAGTGAGTTGACCCTTACAGCAGAAACAAACTCGGCATGGAACAAGATTTAAAGCTTGCACTGAGTGAACTTCTCCAGCGATTTTACACCAGCAGGGCCAGGGCTGGCTCTGATTCCTGACGCTCTCTCGAGCACAGCGAGCGTCAGCAGGTCAGTCTGCCCAGAGCTGGACGGCGTTTGAAAGCGGCAACAAACTTGGGGCATCGCCTCGCGGAGTTCGGGCCGCGAGGGCCAGCGCTGGCATCAGAAATGTAAGCAGTGGAGGAAAAAGATGGGGTTTATAAAGTGTCGGTTCCTGAAATATGCCCCATAGTCAAAGGCCTCAAAAGAGCACAGACCCTGTTCCTAAATAAGACCATTCAGGGAAAGAGGGACAAGGGGCAGGGGAAGATGCACAGTACTTTTTACATAAAACCCAAACATTTTCCAAAATGACCAGCTTTTTAGCCCTCTACCATCAAATCTACCTTTCTGAATTGCAAGACAGTAGTTTTCTGCAGCTCTAGGACACACTGCTTGACCTCAGCAACTGCAGAAGGACAAAATGGAAGTAAACTGAAAACACACTTGGAAACTTTTTTTTTTTGGTAAGCACTTCTGCTTTCACTCTCAGACCTCAGATTTCAGAAATGGAAGCAAACAGACATCAGTGAAGATTTCTGAGACACCCACACATTTCAATACCAGTCAGATCACAAAAGCAGGAGGTTTGAACACAGAACGACTTAAAAATAAACCAAACTTTATCAGTTGTATTCCAGGGAATGAACCAACTTAATGTACACCTGGTGCTGAACACCCTTTTAAAACCATGTAGGAGCCCGACGCTGCTCTCAGAGGCAGGAGAACTTTGCCAAGGCTGCTCTCCAGAGAAGCGAGATCCAGCACAAACGGGTTAACAGACTTAACAGCACTAAACCTAGAAATATTTTTTTGGTATCGTGTCCCCTCCCCTTTTTCCCTGGACAGAAACCAAACACTGGGGACTGCGGAAAACAACTAGTCCCAAATGTTAAAGCAATTACAGTTAATAGAAATTCTGAGCTTTCTATACTGAACCAGGCTGCTTTAGAAAGCATTTTAACAATTCGGAATAATATTTTACAAAGTTACTGAGAAAAAAGATGAACTGTGATCTTTTTGAGGTACATTAACAACAATTGTTATCAGTCTCCAGACCCTGGATGCAACCAGAGTGTAAAAAAACCAACAAAAATCCAACCTGTGTGACTGAATTACCACCAAGGTACTTGGAAGACACGGCGCACGTCCCTAACAGCTGCGCTTGCCAGCGGCGGAGGGGACTCAGCTTCACCGGCTGCTCCGACGGACTCTCGGTGTCGCCGATCGTTTAGAGCTGGTCTGAATTGAGCAAACTTTAAAAAACAAATGAGTTTAAGTATAAATAATTCACAAACTGGTTTGTGCAAATTTTTTTTTTTATTTCCACATTTATATCACAATGTGTCCACTTAAAGGACCAAATAGCAAAGTTGCTCCCTTCTGCATCCCGAGAACACAGAAGTCTAGTTACTGTACATTCACTAAGGCTCTTTGTTTTTGCAAATTGCGTTTATGATGGATATCCATAAGGCAAACAATATCTAAAGGAATGGTAACAAGTATATTTCCAGCATACAAACAGGCGTTCTTTTTCCCTCTCACAGTACAGTTACAAACTTGTAGCACCCTCATTACAATTATAACCTAGAAAAGGTGATTTTTCTTTTTTTTTTCTTTTTTTTTTGTTTCTTTTTTTTTTTCAAAAAAAAAAACAGGAAGGGAAAAGGAGGAAAGATATTTGGCTGGTGGTGGTGGGATCAAAAATATCATTTAACATCTAGTTTTTGCAGCATTTCTCAGAGACTGGATTTAAACTGAAACCAGACTAAAATATGTGGATGCCTATGGAATGTTGAGCTGAAGCTGGTCTCCCAGCCTGCAGTGCAACACCTGCTGTTTAAAACCCAATCTCCGTACCACATGACTTAACAAAAAAAAAAAAAAAAAAAAAAAAAAAACCCAACGCAATCATGTTCAGAGATGTGATACAAATAAAACTACAGTTTTTGCACATTGTCTCTCCAATACCTCACTGCCAAATAAAAACCCAAATCAAGTCAAATAAATAGATGCATATTTTGTTAAGGTAACTTCCACAATTTTCTCTGTACCTGCCTGTAATAAGATTCCGGCATTCAGAAAGTGCTGGAAATCCTCTTCACTTCTTGGGGACTAACACTTTTTTATAGCTGGCTCGCTAGAGAGTTTTGAACTCAATTGTATCAACCTTCGTATGCCTTCCTTTGCAATTGTTAGTAAACTGGTAGCAGCATTTCACAAAAGGAGAATTGAAAGGGAAGAGCTGTCAAGCCCCAGCTCCCTCCCACCCTCTGCTTGTTGGGCCTGTTTGTCCAGGACAGGAGGTTTTTCTCCCTCTTTAAGTGGCATCGTGTCTGCCATTTTTGCTAACTGCAGATGTCAAAAGCCTTTTTATTTTATTTTATTTTTTTTTTAGCAAAACTGGACTCAGTCTAGGCAGACGTAAGGCAGGATGTTCAATCTACCGTCATCCCCGTGTGGATCTAACGATATGCACTGTGTCCAATCATACCAGTTACCCTGTGTGTCGTAACAACCGTTCACGCCTGGCCAGTTGTGTTCTCGTATTCTGTCGAGGTCATCGCTCGTGACCTCTCGTGTGACCCCAGGCAAGTCTGTAGGTTTGCTGTTAGGAGCTAGAACGTGAGTCTTTCTAGCCTCTTTTCTAGTGCTTTCCTCCTGCTTTAAATATTCAGACATGAAGTAGTGAGCTCCTGGAGTCTGTACTCCTGATGAGGACAGCAAGCTACTCTGTCTGTTTAAATATGACTGAATGATTTCATTTCTGGACAACTCTTTCCAGTTCGTTTGTTCAAAAGGGCTTTGCAGGTTGGGTTTTTGCTCCTGCTTTTCCGTTTCTGTCCTGTGCTGTTCAGCCAGTGCAGGGATTTCTACCTGCAAAGGATCTTTCTGTGTTAAAGGTTTTATCTGTCCTGTCATGGGATCAAAAGTGAGTTTTCTCTCTTTTAACCTCACAGGTTTCACACCCCCTTCTGTCACGTGCCCATCTAAGTTGACTGTATAGTCTCTGGGTCGGTACCTTTTCTTCTTTTTACTATCGGAACCTGAAGCAGCATCATCACTGTCCATTTTTGAAGCGTCCTGTGAAAAGCCCATGTGCGGCGTGAGAGACTCGGCGGGGTGGGAGCTGGTTTTGCAGCCCGGAGCCGTGTGCGGTTGCAGGGTCCCTGCTGGGTGCCTGTGCTGGTTGTCCGGAGGTACCTGCTGCTCCTGCCAGGGCTGCGATACCTCTGGGGCTGATTGCTGAGAGAACTCCAGTCTTTTCGCTGGCATGGGAGGTGTGGATGGTTGCATCAAAGATGGTGGCGGTGATGGCACCTGTGCAGTATCTAAAAACTGAGACCTTTGAGATGGACTAGGCATCGAATCCTTTGGTGAGTACGTGGTATGCTGCCGAGCAAAAGTGTCATGCCTGACACTTCTAGGGCTAAACGAGGAACAGCGAGGACTCTTCGGTTGGTGCGGTCCTGTGGTTTCTTCCGATTTATCATGCTGCTGAAGCACCGCAGTCTTTAATAACGAGGAAGTGCTTGAAGGTTTTACAAGTCCTGGAGAACTGGTGTGAGGTTTTACAGCGTTTACTGGGATCTTATTGTGTTTATCGTTTTCACTGAGTTCTGTCCTGCTGCTTTCAGGCCCTGCATGTAGATTTACGTCTACAGGACTAGGAAAATTCTCAGGACTACCTCCAATCCCATTCGTTGGAGGGGGTGAAGAGTTTTGTAATACTTCATGACTAGCTTTGGAGACTTTTGGGGGAGGAGGGCCCTGATGCCCGTCCCTGTGTTCACCTTTCCTTTTCCGATTTCCCAATTTCTCCGTTTTTGGAGAATTTAGTTTCTGTATATCATTCCTGCTTTTCAATTCGCTGATCGGCTTCGATCCAGCCACAGCGGAAAGCTGCGCTTCTGGTTTGCAGTTGTGAGCGCCACCGTTTGCTGATCCCGGTGGATTCGGCAACCCTCTTGGCACCGGTTCACTCTGGGTTACAGGTTCTATCAACTTTTGCCAATTCCGCAACAATTTCTTGGCACGTTTGGCAAGTTCCTCATTGGATGTCTTCTTCCTCACCTCATTGATAAGCCTCCCAAGTCTCGTTTCCTAGAAAGAAAGAAAAGTTGTTTTACAAACCAGTACCATCCTCACAAAACTCTTAAGGTAAATTTCTGCCCTGTGATGCTTACCCTAAGAAATACCTGGTTAAAAATCACTAAAGATTGAAGTGGTGAGTTAATCTTTTTGTAAAGGATTAGTCCAGTTCACCTGGTGCTCTGCTACACAGCATGAAACCTACTGAAGGTTTCAAGTCACCCCATCTTTATTCCCTGGCTAAAGCACCAGAGCCATTCACCGTGAAATTCATCAGAAAGGGATTCTTCAATCAGCAAGAACATTGAGAATAAAGCTGCAAGTTCAGATTCAAGGGGAAACGCAGCACCCAAGGCAGAAAAAGTGCACGTTTATCACAATGAAAGTATAAGATCTGCAGAAACGGGCAAGAGGAAAAAATCCAGTATCTTTGCCTTTTACAGTAACACACTGACAATAAAAATGTCCATCTCACAAACCTGACTAGGGTGCAACTTCTGTCCTACCTTCTTCCTCCATCTCGCCCTTCACTCCCCAGTATCTCCAAAGGGTATGAAGGGCTGATTTAAACGAGCATTCCTAGGCTGTCCCAAAGTGGTTTCATAAGCGGAAGAAGTGTTTGATTGTTCCCAAAGCACGTTTGAAAACAGAGAATTGTTCTGCAAGTCAGATCACTTAAGAAAAGCTCTTCAAAGGAAAACAGACCAGACTGTGAGAGAAATATGCAACATGTTGTGATATATATGTTGAAATACAGCGGGAGTTATGGTTAAGCAATACTAAAAAGCAAGTAACACCAACAATTTCAATATCAAGCTAGAAAAAAATCTACAATTTACCAATAAAAGCCTCTTTGGGCTGCAGCTGCTCTCTCACCTTATACTTCAGCTTTTAATATACCAGATCTCACCAACTACATCAGGCACTGAAACCTGCCTAACTGACCACAAGATTAATTTCATAGACACAGAGGAACTTTATTCCTATTCCAGATTCTTTGGTGGTTGTTTGCCAAACATCTAAAAAGGTGACCAGGACTTGAGCAAGCAGAGCAATGTTGCTGAATGCAACAATTAATCCGTAGTAAGTAATGATTAATTTAGTGCCCTACACAAACAGGAACTGTGCTGCACAGAATACTGATCTGAATCCAGAAAGAATCACTGTGTGGGCATTGAGATGTCAGGACCAGCATGAGAGAGACAAAAGAATATCTTAATTGTGAATCCTTTGCACTCAACCTATTGTTTCAAGCAAAGCTCTTATGGAAATTAGATCGGCAGAGAAAGTCCTTTTATACGCACCCAAATCAAGTCATGTTTGGAGGGTGACTTACCTCAAGTGCCTCTTTGGTAATGGGATATTTCTCCAGGCTGGAGATCACTTCCAGGACTGCCACCATGTTATGGATCTGCAACAGGAAAGACAAAGTCACTCCATGTTCTGTGTACAGATATCTTAGTTATCAAATGTCATTTAAGACCTTCCACTTTGTAATTGCTAGAAGCGTTAATCACAAAATTGCTATCACACTGTCTGGCTTCAGGGAGCTGATTGTTCGAGGAATAGGGACAAGGACAGTCTAGTGACCTAGTTGGAAACTGCAGGAGCTCTAACAAACATGCTCTTATGTAAAACTAACGGAAACATCAGCAATAAAACCAGTGTGACTTACTAGCAAAGTTCCGAGCGCCCCAGCCAAGGTATCAGTTAATTGTCCTACAAATTAACTGGAACCGTAAGTGTCAAGTGGACCAAGAAGAGTCAAATCAGAAATCTTGCATTTATTCCTTTAAGATTTACACAAGCCACCGTTCTACAATTTTGTTCAAAATATTGATGTTTCCTGTAGTTACAGAGCAAAAGTCTAAACCGTGGGTTTAAGTTCCGGAGCAGAGCTGAACCAAAGGCTGTGCCCAGTAGGTGTCCTCAGCCCATCGCCCGCCAGCCCAGCCCGGGCTCCTCCAGCACCCTGTGTCCTTCTGGAACTCCCAACACCCACAATCCTTCTGGAACTCGATTTTAAGAGGGTGAGGAGTAACGGCAGAAATCACGTTACACTAACAAAGCGCCCATCAGGTTTTCTGATGGGCTTCGCTGCAACATTTCCACACAAAAGCAGTTGCCACAACCCACAGACATTAAACACGTGTGCGATTTTAAGAACTTCTGTGAGAAACCCCAGACTACGCAGAGATCCGCATTTATAACACCTGATGTCAAGAGCACCAAAACCTGGAATTTCTAATTCACCTTGGTAGATAGATTTAACAGATAAGCAAAGGGAAACTTGAATCACAGTGTAATTTACTGCTTAATTGCATTTGTGACTCAGCTGGACGCGAACTGCATCCAAGGCAAACCTCACAGCAAGAACCTCTGCAGGGAGCCCACATTATCCTGAAGTCTCAACAGGAGATAACCAGGCAGCGCTGCCTCCCAGCCACACACTCCGCTGCATGATTTGCCATTTTAAAAAGACTGCAAGTTTGAAAGAATTTGCTTTTTCAAGCCAATTCTACCCTTCTGTTCAGATACAACAGGAGAATCGGGAACTGAAGTCTCCTCCTTTCAGAAAACCTTGTGCATGGATGATGTTTTTTCCATCACAGCAGGATCGCTTTACGTGGGAGATACTTGGATAAAGCTGTCAGCAATTAGACACTTGGCCTGATTTTTACATTTACGTTTATCCAACTTATTTTTAAAGTCTATATAATGAATGATTGTAACTCTTACAGGTTGTAAAACCAACTTCAGACCAAAGACGAATTCATTTGCCATTGAACTACAATGCCTCTGCAGATACTTAAATCCCTACCCACCATTTGGTCAGGTCTGGTAAAACTCCACTTAAGCTTTAAAACAGCAATAGCACATATTTTGACATGTTTTAGTTCTTACTATTTCACTTCAGTGCACTTTCTTCTGTGTTCTGATCCTTGCACTGCTCTCAGTGCCTGGGAAGGATGATTTAGCACTACGGTTTAAATAATACATAACACCATTCCCCCCCCCCCCCAGCTTCTAGAACCAGAGTACTTAGAATAGCAAATGCTCAATTTCTGGGAGTTTCCAGTCAAACATTTTTATTAGATTTGCAAAACATGATACTCTCCTTCCTAACACACGACTATGAATTACCAGGGTGCAAAAAGGCTCTGTGTATCACACACACCAATTATCGGTACAATTATTTTTGCAGTTACAGGTAATCCCCAACTATTCGTTATCTAAATAACAAGCTGATGGCAAAAAAGGCTCATTGTCTATCAGAAGGTCAAGATGGGGAAAGCGATATGCTCATGTGCATCCACACCTACGGAAAGATGAAATTGGTCAGGGAATTTCCAGTGACAGCTTTGCCTTGGTCTCAATCCACCTAAATCCACAGCTCTGGATGCCCTTGATGCTCCATCACCCACCGAAGCCCCGGTCAGCACCAGGACTCACAGGCTTCACTTCATTCCCTGTTTGAGGGACACGTGGTGCCAATTAAGACAGCGAAAGCAGCTTCACACGCTCAGCCTGTGCCGGTCGCTTCTGCTAAAACACAAACACCCTTTGCAGATTCCTCACACGTTTGCAGCAATTGAGAACACACTGTTGTGTGCAGCGATCGCTGCGAGTAGCGCGGAGGCTCCTGCTCCAGATCAGCTGCGAGAAGCTCCTCTCATTTTTTCCTGCTTTTTGACCTGCAGGAAAGCACCGTTCTTAAAAAAAATACGACATTCATGCAGGTTCAACAACTTCTCCACCCTTCCCCAGTAGTTTTGTGTAGTTTTCTTGGAACGCTCCAAATTACCATAAAGAGAAGCTTATAATAAAAATTGTATTCACCTATTTCAAAATAAGAGACCATGAAATTCCTTGTGGTATAGTTAAACACTACGACAAAACCAAAACCTACCAGAACACTTTGAGCAGCACCAGAAATGATCATTTATTAACGCAAGCTGCCACTAAAAACGCGTATTGGCCACACAGCGGATAAGTCACCTAGAGCAGAGTAGGACAAGGGGGTTTGGCAGCAGCGCTCTCCAGCCACTGGGTAAGAGAACAATTGCGTAAGACGGCATCTCAGGAACTTGCACATCGGTTTAGTTTCTATCTGCCTTTGTTCACTCACACTGCAACCCGTTATCACCACCCCAAACCAAGAACTTCCATGAAGCGACCCCAGGACCTCGCATTGAGGAGCTTGCAGAAAACAGCAAGTGATATTTTCTACAGCGTTTCAAACGCTCTCATGCGATTCCCATGTTGTGAAGACTGACTGGCACACGGACTAATTCACTCAAAAGTTTACTGCAGAACATCTGCTTTGAGTCATCTCCTGTAATCGTTTCCAGCCAACCCTAATGACAGTCACAGAAAACAAATCTTATTTATTCCATGCAAGTCTCCTTAAGTCATCCAGCCATACTCTGAAGTTACTACTGGTATCCGAGATCATTTCCAAGTCAAGCACTACGTGTTTTTACTACAGCCTCAGACAAAAGCAGGGGTTGCTGAACTCTCCGGAAAAGATCAAGTAGCTTAATTGCCTTTATTTAACTGCCATCTTAATCCTATTTTAGCCTTTATAAATCAAGAACAACTTGGTAACTAACTTAAGTGTCACACAGCAGTTTAAAAGGATAAAAAGCATGTTGGAGTTTGGGAAGTTTCATGTACAGCCATTCTCTGACACCTCCAATTTTCTCCCCCCCCTTTTTTTTTCATGTTTCACAGTGATGTTTCTAAAGATCTTCACACACATATCTAGACCATGACAGACAAACCAGACTTGAGTCAGCCAGGATGATGTCGCTGAGACAGTTACACAGGCCTAGAATAGCAGAAGGAACAGGTATTTCCCTGTAACATGAAAACCCGAGAGCTAAGTGCAGAATTACAAAAAAACTCAAACCCAAACCTGCAGTCAAACCGCTAACAGGGATTCCTTTCCTCCTGGATTCTGCCTAGAAAGGCTCTTTCACATCACTTGCATAAAGGTCGCATAACAGCACTAACAGGCACCTTTTGACACAGCATCATCATCCATATGGGTCACACCAGAACCTTTAAAAGTCTCTAAAAGGTATTTAAACTCAGCCTAGAATGTCTAGAGTCCTTAATCACTGGAACTTTCCCAAAAACAAAGTGCAATGTTATTATCCTCCCGAAATCGCAGGTTACAATAATCAATCTGATGCCACTGTAGGCATTTGAAACACTAATGAAATGCAGTTTCTCAAAGCCCGTGTCTTCTGATCTATCTGTAGAGGCTGTTTCAAACATTCCGCTTAGCCCCTCAGAACATGCTATAAACACTCCACATTTTGCTAGTTTCAAAGAAAGCACTTTTGTAACATTTTCCCACCTATAGTATCAAAGCAAATTTACAAAACAAGCAGAGAAATGCCTGGAAGACTAAACCGATCTTCCTGTCTTTCCTACAGATACAAATCCAGATGTCTATTGCCAAGTTTGTGTTTTCCATTTGGAATTAACATAAGAAATGCAGTGTGGTCTATGCAGAAGTTCACAGGAGCATTTGTACTTTTAAATTGTCTTGCTCTGCTCCTAGAGACAGCAGCATTTTATTGGGTACTTAGGAAAACTCAAATGTATCTATGGGCCATGTAAATGAAAACTCAAATGTATCTATGGGCCATGTAAATCCTCAGGTAGCACAGAATAACGTTCAAGAAAAGCCCAGGTTCAAGGTCACTATCACTGGAATGGCCAGGAAGGCAGAACTGATTCAGAGGGAGGTGCAGCAACGTCATCCCCTTGTGTTCACTTCCTCGGAAGCGGCGCCGTGATCACCCGCACCCGAGCACCGGGGTCTCCGACCACCGTCAGCTCTCGTCCCCAGCACTGCGCTTGTGTAAAAGCTACTCCACTGCATAATCATCTGAAACGTGGAATAACAAGTAAAAAGAGAAAAGTTGCTATTCATAGTAGGCTTTATTTAAATGCAGCAATGGAAATACAGCGGTATAGTGTTTATTTAGCACTTCATATAGGGCGTGTGAGGCACCAGACACGGACAATACATAGAACAGTAAACTATAATGTCATTTTTTCAGAGATACAGACTAAACACCCAAAGTTAGAATTCAGGTTACAACCTGCTGGTATTTAGTTCAGTTCCCTTGCAACTGATCTATTAACAGTTTCCCCTACCCCCAATGTGACATGATGGTGTCGAAAGACAGGGGACACAAGGTACTGTTCACAAAGTGACACACTGAAAACATGACCATGCACTACTTTGTTCAGCATTACCGAAAATGTTTCAAAGTCAGTTTGCTGTGCAGAGTTCAAATATTCACCAGTACACAAAAGATATTTTTAAAGGTGAAGCTGAGATTTTTAATGGTATTTAGTACAGCAGATCTTTAAACATGAAGGAATCAAGCATTTGAGTTGAAAGTCATCCACTGAGAGCATCTTCTATGACAGAGAAATTCATCTGGAGTCCATGCTTTGAAAACTGATCAGAAATTTGTGCTGCAAAACAACAGGTAGAAGAAAAGCTCCTTGACTACCAAGAACAGTTCGAAAAGTGGTGAGGCACAGCAAACACTTCCTACCTCTGCATTTAACATTTCCAGGTCTAATTAAAACAGTCAAAACAATTTGCAGATATTTAATTTGTACTTAGGCTTTATTTAATCGTAAAGTAACATCACTCAGATACCTTCCCACATGTACTTCACAAAGCCGGGATCATCAAACCAGAGTAAGGTCAGATTCCAACAAAATGCCACACTGCAAAGAAATCAGCAGACCTGAACTATTTCACTTGAGCAAGACAACACCCGAGCCCTCTGTCACCTTTCGGCAGCACGTACACGTGTGAATAAGGTGCAGAGAGACCAGAAGAGCCGAGCGATGAAGAGGAGTTTGCCCTGGCAGGTACAAACAGCCTCGAGACACAAATCCACAGCAGTGGGTAAGCGCCATCACCACTCCAGCTCTTCTCGGCGTGATCTGCGCCAAAGGAGATGTCCAACCCCAGCAGAGGTCCTGCCAGGGCAGGAAAACACCCTGCGCTTCAGCAAAGCAGGGAAATCAGCCCGAGAAAGGAGTATCTATCAGTGGAGTTGTGCAGAAGGTAGAAAAACACAGATTACGGAGCCAACACAACACGCACACCCAGAACAGAACCAGTTCAGTGGGGGAGTCTCCTGCTCTGCAGGAAGAGGCTCTTCAAGGCCAACAGGAACCAGCCCACAGTGTCACACTTTTGTCCATTCATATTTATTAGCCAATAATTGGAAGACATTCTTGTTACTACAGAGAGGAATAATTGTCTGTCAGCTCCAACATTCACTAAACATCCTGTGTAATACTGTCAGAACTGTACCTGTGGTGCCTGCCCCTCGGTTGAGCGTGAAACAGAAGACTCACTGCAACATGACCCCCCACAAACCAACAAACCTTGAAGTTGGGCAAAACCTTTTCAGGGAACAACTGTATTAGCCCAATTTTAAAAGCCCAGCAGTTGAAGTGGAGGTTTGTTACACGAAATACTATGAAACTGGAAAGACGCGTGGCACAAATCCAAGCGAAGGGAACAGCGTAAGCGGAGCAGTGGGTCCCACGGACCACGCTCTCATGGGCACCCACAACTGCAGTATGTCCGCATAAGGGCTCAGGAGAATTTAAGTATGACAGATTTGTTCACAAAAACTGAGAAAAATAGCCTTACCAATTGTGAAGGTTTTAAACATTAAGTTTGAAGTCACTGTATCCTTTCAACAGCAATTATTAACACAGGATTTCCATCAGCACGTACCATACAGAAGTTTTATGGATATGCAGAAAAAAATAATTTATCCATCTCCTAGAATTATTGCTCACTAAGTTCTAAATAAAAACGCTGCTGCCAGTCACCCATCTCCAAATTCCTCGGTTCTCTGCAGACCCCTGGGAGAAAATAAGGGCTGATAATCAGTCGGGAATGCTGGGCCATTCCATTCAGTGGCACAATCATTAGCAGCTACTTAGAAACAAAACGAGTTTTCTACCTTTGGCTGGAAAACCCCTCTTCCCCAGAGGCCCACACCACCTTTCATCTCAGAGTCACTGTAAAACCAGCTCTACTCCAGATTGCCCAGTGTGATGAGACTGGACAAAAGAACCCAGAACCCCAGCAGCATTTTATTTAAACACTCAGGGAGCTGCAAACTTGGCTCTAGTTATTTCTTATCTAGTACAAAACCTGCATGATTTCCACTTAAGCAAGCCCCACTGACACTTAAGCCCCTGGGCAGCCCATCTGAAAAAGTGCGGTGGAGAAAACACTACACAAAGTCACAAACCAATAGCTCCAATTTTCGACAGACTGAAACTCTTACACACAACAATTGAGACGGATTTTTCATGCTGCATTGATATTCTTAACCAGGCTGCTCACCCCATGCGCATACCTGCTGCAGTCACCCCACTTTGCAAATACATTTATTTAAACATCCCCTCTTGCATCTTCCATCTCACTATGGTCAACTCCAAGAATCAACTGCAGTTTCTCCAAGGATAACCTATAATATTGAGGCATTCATTCTTCTGGAATGTCCAGGATGATAACTTACATACAGATATAAATATTCCCCATTCCTTTCCATGCAATTCATTGACCCAGCACAAGGAGTGTTCCATACTGACCATGCTACCCAGCTCCAAGAGCTCAAGTTACAAAAACTCAGGATACGCTGCAAGTTTGTTGAAGAGAAGTTCTGAATGTGCATCAACACCCTTGGGAAAAAAAACATTCTCCTTTACCATCAGGATTTCTACACTCCTTAAAAAAACCCATCAATGTAGACGTGCAGTATAATGATGATACTCGACAAGCTGATTCTGCACGACACCAGCATGTGAGGAAGCAGCTCCACAAAGTGCTGGCTGTCAGTCTCAGACAAACCTTCCACCTCTGCACAGTCACCGTCACAGCACAACGTTCAAAATACACCAGTTGATTGTGCTGCTGAATATGACAGACTGGGACGGAGGATTCCTCTCCTCCCCAGCTGCTGTGTTAGAAAACCGCTCGGTTCAGTAAAACAGAACTCATTACGTTTTACTTCCAGTGATTCCTCAATAGAAATTTCTACCACCGACTGTTTGGACAGGCTGAAAATGGTGTAGGTTGATATTAACCATCACACTGAAGCATGCGCCGCTGCCCCATGAAAGCCATGCCCCAGAAAACACCCACACGCTGGTAAGTTTAGCAGATTGCACCTCAAATTAAAGCAATTTGCTAGCACTTAAATATTGTTCCAAACACCAAAAGCATGAATTACCTGCAGAAAGAATAATTTAGCTGTTAGAATACTGAATAAACTAACCTACAATTACATTAAACTGAATGCAACGTACTTACATTTACCTTAAATATTTCTTTAAGGCCCAAGTACGTCAGCAGGGCCACACCACACCGTGTGTTATACAGACCGGAGAAAGTTTATTTGAAGTTATCACCAAGCACAAAATGGGGGAGACGCGATAGCGGTAAAGTGTTATCAGCCAAAACAGACATTTTTTATTTATAAAAAAACTCTACTGACGCTAATTTTAACTCCAAATCTAATATACTGGAGTAACTGTGCCTGAAAAGAAGCGCTTCTTGATTAACATCACATTTCCTCAGCAGGCAGAATCAATTCCTTCTTTCCCTATCCTGAAACTTCTGTGGTTCCTGACAAATGAAAACCCTACTTGTCAGCTGCAGCAGGTCGGTGAAGAAGCTGGACAAGGCCCTGCCCTCGCAGGTACCAGCACAAAACTCTTCAGCTGCTCTGGAAATACTTTGATCAGGAGCCAAAGGAGCCAGGATGACAACGCTGCTGTGTCACGGCTGTACCAAAAACCCTGACGAGAGGCAACAACCCACACCTCACACACTCCTAAACCGGGCTCACCCACCATTTAGTATACAAAACCCTACCAAATGACCAACTGGAGTCTCTGTCATCGGTCCAGAGCTCTACACCACAGGCTAAGCTGAAGGTTTTCATATTTTCTAAGACACAGACTGGGGCCCTCGGGTTGGGTTTAGGATGCACACCAGCTGTCTTTTCCACGCTGCGGTTCGTGACGACTGTCAGAGATCATTCCTGATGTTTATTCTACCTACAAAAAGTTGGTTCTTCCACTCAGTGAACTGCTTCATGGTTACATCCACAGAGGATCAGCTATTTCTCTCAGCAACAGTGATGATAAAACCTCTACTGGTGAAACCTGATCACAAGCATCCACTCTGGTCTCAAACCAGCAGGTCCGGTGAATTCGGACACTCACAGATAGCTCCTTCCTACAGGTTCCAGGCCAACCTGCTAAGGCAGGAGGGAAGCGCGAGGAAGCAAATTACACTCAATTTTTCAGGCTCTGTACTTATTTAATCACTTTTATACCCAGTTCTACTGCCACACCTGCACCAGTACCATTTGTAATGCACCAAAGTTTTATCAGGTAATTGAGCAGCATCAAAAACTACCTAAAGAAAACAAAAAAATGTTTATCTTTCATAAACCCTGCTCAATTCTCCAGTTCAGTTCCCTCCATGATCCTGCACATAGTTGCACTGGCACACATAAACTGGGTGTGTGGAGCAGGAATAAGAGGTGGGTGTTATTTAAATTGTCACTGCTGCCGAAACAAACACTCCAATTACAGCTCAGAGCAAATGACTCCTGTCCTGCACCATGCCTGGGAGTTTCAAGGAATTCCCAACACCAAAGCAATCTGTCATTCCCCAGCTTCGACCCCTCAGCCCAAACTCTTACTTTTGTTTGCCCAGATTTTGTCTTGCCAGCCACAAACTTTATAATGGTCTCACTACTGCCAGGGGTACTGTGCAAATGACAAAATGACAAGTTTAAAAAGTAACGACAAAGTGGCCAGGACTATACAGGCAACTTATCAGACAAGTGTGGACTGGGACTGGGTAAACTCTGTGTGCAAGTGGCACTGGTGCTGTTGGAACATACGGCCACTGAGGAAAAAAGCTCTTTTGGAAAGAGGTGGATGGGAAAGTTGCAAAGTGAGGCCACAAAACCAACTGTACCACCACCCTCTACCAGGTGAATTGAAGCACAAGTCAGAGCATCAGGAAAAGCAGTTGTCCTCATTTATGGTTATTTAAAATCATAAAGAAACAGAATTCAATGGGACTTAGTGCAATAGGCCCAGGAAGCCAAGACTGATGTTATAACAACACTTCAGACCCAACATTACGGAAGGCCACAACCATCCCCACGTTTCACTGCACACAAAACGCAATACACTGCTTGGAACGAGAGGAGCCATGAGAATAAACCCAAATGGGGAAGGTACAACAGGTCCCAGCCTCTCTGCAGCTTCCTCACAGTCGTAAGCTCACGAAGACCACACAGAAAAGGATGAAGCTAAAGCCAAAGCCAAGCCCCGGCCACTTTTGCCACATATAACACTTCCTGCATCCAAAGAAATCCCCAAGGACCTCCCGAAGGGAATCACCGCCTTCCTCCACTCTCTGTATTGATATTATCACAGCAGTGTCTTGCACCTTCTCTTCCCCTTCTCCAACTCAAGTCTAGAAAGCGTTTTTATCACTGATGATAGAGACTTTTGCTTGTAGGACTTTGGTAAAGCAATGGGCACACAACAGCCACAGAAGCACCTTCAACCATGCGACTCACGCGTCAACTGAAAGATCATGCCAGGCCAATGCACAGCTTAACATATTACAACACATGGACCAATTTATTATTAATAATTCAGATCTTGGAGCTCTCCTGAAGGTCTGAGCAGCACGGAAACTGAGATCCGGCATGAACAGCAGCCTGATTTACAACCAGCTCCCACCACACAGTGAGCACATCATGGGGTGGTACCCAAACCAGAGCTGGGTTTGCATCCCAGAGAGGTGTTAATGGCAAAGAATTATTGTCTAATATTTAAAATCAGGAAATGATTGCTACGTATTCAGGATGAGGAACCATTTAATTGAAAGCCGAATTCTAACAGCCAGTTGGAAACGACAGGCTCTCCCACAGAGCAAAACCGAACTGATCTCATTATTCCTGCCATCAGGTGATAAATTCCCCCAAGAGCACAGAGCACAGTTTAACAAGGCGAAGGTGTTCGGCGCGGTGGAACAGGCAGTTTCTCCGCACACCGAGCCCAAAGGGAAAAGCATCGCTTCTATCAGAACCAGGGAATATCTCCCTGTGCAACCCCACACGACTGCCACAACAAGGGTTCGGATACTCTGCTCCAGTTACTGATGCTACACGGTTCTTCCAAGAAAATCCCATCACCCATCGTTGTGGGTGATCCCATGAAACTCTTGAATTTGGGTACATTCTCGCTAAGGCACAAGCTTTGGAAGGAAATGGATGTTGACACTCAGTGTTTAAGTCACGCAGCACAAGTAGTTTCCCCATATGTTTTTTTTTGAGGGGAAAAGGCTGAATAAATGAAGATGTAACACCAGACATCCCAGGTGGCTTCCAAGATGATGTAATTTTTTTAAAAAATAGCTTAGTTCTTATAGGTCTCCTTTGAAACAGAGCTTACCCATGTAAATCCTGAACTAAGCGTGTGAAACAAAGTTATAAATATATTCTGCAGCAATTACTAGAAGAGGTCTCAAGTGCTACACACATGTGTACAATTCAAACATCGCTCCTGAGTCAGCAGCGCTTCATGTAGCGCTTAAAACAAAGATGAACGGTCAACACAGGTGACTTCTCAAAACAAGCAGGTTCTGACAGCTTGGGGAAAAGATTATTTTGACTAGTTCAACTCAACACAGGTAGAGAAATTTGTCCCTCTCTCTTTTAGGTAAGATTTTTATGTACCACAAAGACCTTTACAGCTACACTGGAATGAATATCCACAGCGGAGCAACAGCTCATATTAGAGAACGTATCAGTGAAGCTTAAATTTCCAGCTCTTTAGAGAACTGTATCCTCCTCTGCAGCCTCTCAAAACAGGACTGGGTTTTGCACACCTGACAGTATCAGTGCAGTTTTCTCCCTCTCTCCTCTCCAGGAACACACACGGACAATTACAGTGAAAAGTCTGAATGAAACCCAGGCCTCAAAGCTTGACTTTCTTGGTAAACAAGGAAGTCGACCACAATAATGAATACTCTAAGTTTGAATGCAACCACTTCTTTCAGAAGATTCTAAAAGCCAGAAGAAAGTAGCCAGAGTTTTCCATGAGTACCAGCAACCGACTTCTTCCTGTGGGAAAATATCAGAAGAGTTTCTTATACTTTCACGCTGGCGCTCAAGTGCGATTAAATTCAGAATCTCCTTTTAAGCACGTGCAAACTTTTTCTTTCTCATCACGAAAACGGCATGACAGGTGGTTTTATCGATTGCTTCCCACGTATTCTACCCGATTTGGAGAAAAACGCCCGAGATCAGGGCCTGGACAATGAATCGCAACCACAGCACCTCTGCTCTCCTTCGAAAGAGAGGTTAAAATGGAAGACAGCCCCCTGCCTACAGGCATTTCTAAACAATGGGCCGATTTTTCTGCCACCAATTATTGCCCTGGATAAGTATCAAGTATGTAGAATTCCAATTTAACATACATTACTCCTCAGCTTATGGAGCTGCTGACCTGCTGGAAGCTCCGCAGAGCTCTTGGCTGATGCTCCCCTTGCAGACAATTGCCTGGTTAGTTCTGATCCCCTCCCCAGAACCAAACTGCAACCACGGCTGCAGCACAATGTAATATTAATGTATGGAGAAGGGAAAAGTATCCACCACAAAATATATTCCCCGGTTGCTTAATTCCACACAGCCACAGTGTTTTAGAAAGTAACACCAGGAGTAGGGTGACCGGTGCTACCGACAGTTTGGAAGTTAAAAGAAACCACTGATCCGCTGGAATTTTATTAAACTAGGTTGACACTCAGTCTAAAGTAAAGTGAAAAATCTGCAGCCACAAAAAAAGAACTCAGAGCAAACAAAATTCATGGAGTGTACTAACTGACATTTCAGTACGATCCACGGTAAGGTACTGCAAACTCAAACAACTTTGACATTTAAAAGCCCACAATTACCATTATAATTCATTACTTTTACTCGAACATGTAATATTGCAGCTCGTGACAAATGCACCTCGCAGGGGATTACTACAGAAGCTACAAGGTCAGGGCGATTTTTCTTCAATTCTCATGTCACATACAGGCCACTCCAGAATGGTTCTAAATGGCAATAACTTTATTAGCCACTTTAAGACTTCAACACAGGTCCATTACAAGAAAAACACTTGTTCAGACAGAAGCAGGTACGACTTTAATAGAACCAAAGTACCTTTTCAGGTACCCAGTCTCCTGGAATAAAACACACACGCACGTTCAGCCTGACGCACCCGCAGCTGCCCCCACAAACTGCAGAGGGTCCAGACAAACCCACCTTTGCATCCTACTGTGGTGACTGTTGATCTAAGATTCACAAATCTGACAGATTGAGGGCTCTGCAGTCCTCTCACAGCACGAAACACCTAAGTGGAGAACTGCCTTAATGTGCCAAAAAGACCTTAAAAGGAGCGAAGGATACTTTGGATAACCGTCACTTAAACCTTAAGGCCACTTACAGGTAAAATATACACCGACTTCTGTGCTTACAGCACATCCCAGAAGGAGCAGATAAGCTCATTAGCGCACTGCAGGAACGGATAACAGCGAAGACCGAGGCTGCTCGGTGCTGGAGCCACTCCAGAGCCCCGCAGCCACCGGCCAAGCCCTGCCGGTGTCCCCGGAGCCCGGGACACCCCCGGCCCCGCTGGAGGCGGCCGCAGGGCCCGGGGAACAGGTGGGCGCCCCGGAAGGTCCCGGAGCCGCGGCGGAGCCCGGCCCAGAGCCCCCTGCAGGCCGCACCCGAGCCGCGGCCTGGCGTGGGGAGG
>VWYH01008211.1:1029320-1171231 GCA_013399365.1 Pampusana beccarii
GGTCCCTGATCTGCTGCGGGGAGGGGGCCGGAGCCGCTGTCATTGCCTGGGCGAAGCGGGGCGGCTGCGGCCGGGGCGGGCGGGCGGCGGGTGCCAGGCCGGGCCGGGGCGGCGGCTCCTCACTCGCCGGCGGCGGCCTCCTCGGGGAGCCGGAGTCGCATGTTCGCTCCCCGCGAGGCGGGGGAAGCGGCGCTAGGAGCGGGGCGCGGGGGGAACCGCGACCGGGCCGGGCCCGACTGTTCCGCTCGGGGCCAAACTCAACTGTGGGCAGGAGCCAGCCCCGCGCAGGGCACCCTGGGACACGCCCGACGCCGTAACGCACGGCGCGCCCCTGACGCCCCGCCGCACGCACCGGCGGGCACGGAGCGCGCCTGCGCACTGCGGCTCGGCGCGGCGCACGCATGCGCGGAGTGCGCTCGGCGGAACTTGGCGGCCGCGCGGAGGGGAGCGGAGCGAACCCGAGAGAACCCGCGTCCCCTCGAGTCCCCCCGGCGCTCCGGGTGTCCCGGCCGGGCGGGCACGGAGAGAGCGGTTCCCTGCATAAATATCAGCGATAAACCGCCGCTGCTCGGGTATCGCAGACCTCATGCAATCAAAGCGCCTCATTTCAGACTCAGGAGGGGCAGGTAACACGGACCTTATAGCGGTGAGAAGTTCGACACGCTCCGGAAAAAAATATAATAAGTTTTTTGCCATGCGGCAGAACTTCATGTTTTCGTTATTTTCACAATTACAAACTTCCTGCTGTTATTTGGAAAGAGCCGTCTGTACAGACCTAGCAGGTAATTCCTTATACAACATAGTGACTTCTGCACCTGTCTCCTTGACTCAAGAAAGCACGATGAAAAAAAGCAAGTTCAGGTTTTCAGAAGCTTGTAATACAAAAATGGACTTGGTACAAAAGCAGCTGTACGACAATAAAACCTTCCAGTGAAACGCATCCTGCAGCCCCTGGGTGAGCGACCAGCCCAGCGGTCAAACTTCCAAAGCATTGATCTCTCAAAGGATCTGGGCGATGCTGGAGGAAAAGTTCCTGCTCAAAGAGGCCAACTTTAAGTAAATAACACAGAACCAGACGCAAAACAAGACTCGCTAAGATGTCTCAAAACACATCAATAGTGTAACAGAACAAACACAACATCAAATATACATTTTGCCCTTAAATAGAACAGCTTTATTCAACCAAATCCAAGATTATTCCAAAACTAGTCCTTAGGATTGGCTTACAGAATTATTTTTCCTATTCAAAATATTGATTAAAAAAAAATTAATTTAAAAAACCATTTTGTTGGAAAAACAGTAAGAAGGCGAGAATACAATTTTTCTTAAGCATCCTTTTCTATTTCTCCAACAAAACTAAACGGAACAGTGAGAAGTTACACCAACACTTTGCTCAACTTCATAAAAATGAGAACGAAAAGAGTGATTTCCAGGTGCCCTGGGCAGCGGTGACACCAGCAGACGCACCACGGGCTGGCAGGGACTAACCGCAGCGGTTTGACTCTGCTCTTCATCACGCTGCGATTCTCCCCTGCGGCCCAACGCTGCACCTAAGCCCAGCAAAACCATTGAAACTTCTCTTTATTTCAGTAAAAATGAAATCGTTTAACTTTGAAGATTTTTGGTTCAGGGGCCTAAAGGCTCAATCCCCCAGCAGCGAGAACCAACATGCACCGAGTTGTTACACGACTGGCTGAGGACCAACGTGTCTCGTCCTTCGAGCGCGGGAGGAGTTGGTGCCACCATCCCAGGGCTGCATTTTGAACGCGTTATAATCTTTGACCTTATAGAAAGTGGAGGTTTCCAGCCAAAAGTCTCTTCCGAGTTAACAGATATATTTGCGGATGACTCTCAAGATCCAAACAACCTAGTGGGTACAACAGAAAGAAAAACAGATGAGAAGGGGGTACAACTGTCCCCAGTGGTGTCGATGCCCTTGCAGCTCGCAGCACATCTGGCCAGTGGTTTTGCCCCCTGTATGTCAGACCCTAGAGCTCCAGCAGTGAGAGCCCAGCACCCGCCAGACTGTTTCACAGACTATTCTCAAGGCTGATTCCATTTTGTGGGGTTTTTTTTTACCCCCTAAAATGAGAAACATCCCCAAAGTTATACTGAAATGCTGCCCCTTGTAATAAAAGCAACCCACAAGGAACATTGTAGCTAAAGCTACACAATTTACACACTGGCAAATAAGGTTTTCAGGCACTACAGGTGCACATGTTAGCAAAGAACTCGGAGGTCAACCAAGGATTAAAATAAAGCAGTGAAATGAAAAGGAATTATGAAATAATAGAGTGAAAGAGATATGAAAAGAAATACATGTGCAAGAAAAATCCCGATGCGTATGACTTCCTACAAACAAACGACAAGGCGCTGCACGGCGTTACTTACACAATCATGCAGAACATCATGAAGACGTTCCACAAGGCGATGAAGATCCGAAAATACCTGAGACTCAGCAGGAACTCTCTGATATTGTCACCTAAAAATCAAAAGAGTCCTTGAGGTGGAAAACACGCAAGACACTGACAAGTCACAGTTCCAACTCTGCCTGAAAAACATAAGCAACTCAGGAAAAAATACCCAGAAAAGGTTGGACAATAAAAAGCTGAAAGTTGGAAGTTTCAGGTCAGTGAACCACATTATGTTCAAGGCATCGCTGGAAAGGCACGTGGCAAAATAAACAGTAAATGATAAAAGAGGGTCACACTATTAAAAAAGGCAGGACAGCCCTGCGCTGTGGTTTACGGAGAACGTGCGTGCAGACACTGAAACAGCAACAGGGCTGTAAGCGGCATCACCTCTGCAGCCCGGGCACCTCCACCCAAAACTGCAGAAAGAAACGCACATTTTTATATCCTCAAATCACCCATTTGGCATCAACGGGAGGTTTGTCGCGCCTGGGTGTAAACACCAGGGAGCGAAATTCTACATTGCAATTTATAAGCCAGTTGTTCCAGCCAAGGAGTCATTCACAAGCACGCAAAACAGGGTTAAACTTGGATTTTGGTGCCTTGAAAAAACGCTTTGACTGAGATTTTTCTTCAGAAAACGCCCGTTCCTGGATGTATTTAGCAGAGCGGGCTGGGGCCGCTGGCTGTGCCCAGCCCCGCGGATCCCCCGTTACCGGTGGTGGGTTCCCGGGACTCCTGGCCGAACCCGTCCGTGTCTCTCCTCCTCCTGCGGGACAACGAGAGCTCGGTCGGTATCACGGGGGGTGAACGTTCCCCCCTCAAAACCGGCGCGTCCTCCCCCCCAAAATCACTCACAGCCTGAAGTTCAGGACGGCGCCGGCGTTGAGCAGCAGCGTCCTGAGGGAAAGAGAGAGACAAAGACACCGTGAGACACCGGCAGGCCCCGACGCCCCGAGCCGGGCCGCCCCGTCCCCGCTACCCGCAGAGCAGCAGGTCCCCGATCATGGCGGCGGAAACGGCGGAAGCGGAAATGGCGGGCGGGGCGGGGGCGGCTCCGCGGCCGGACAGCGTCGCACAGGAGACGGGAGCGGGACCCGCCCCCCGGGCCGGGGCTGCGCCGGTCCCGCCTCCCGCCGCTGCCACAGCCCCGAGAGGCCGCTCCCCGGGAGGCCGGGCCGGGCGGGCGGTGGTCGGCGGCGCCATGGAGGTGGCGGATACCCTGCAGCTCGGGGAGCTGGCGGCCGCCTTCGCCGCCCTGCCCGTGTTCCCGCTCTTCGACACGGCGTATTTCATCGTGTCCATCCTCTACCTCAAGTACGAGCCGGGTGAGTGCGGCCCCGCGCCCTTGGCGGCGGCCCCGCCGTCAGCGCCGGGGGCGGGCCCGGGGGTGGAAACCGCTGCGGAGGGCTCGGTGTGAATGACGCGGGGCTGTTGGTGCGGGGGGGACGAGCAGGAACGGTGCTCTCGGGGGTTTTGAGGCACAAACCTGGTATTTTTGTGCAGGGAAAGCTGTCCTGCCTGCCCTGCCCCTCAGCCGGGTTCAGGACTCGGGGCTCTGCTGCGTTGCTTTGTCGGAGGTTCTGACACACACGTCAAAATATAAAGCAGAAAAAAAAGCCAAGAACCAGTCACTCTGATTTTGAAAACTGATGTTGCGTTTTACTTAAGGTTAGATCCCAACCACGCTGAAGTACTTAAGTCCAGTCGCCTCTTTGCTGCTGTCCCAGGACTCAGCGTTACATTCCCGTCCAGTTGTTCGGCTTTTCTATTTTTGTGGTAATACTCCCCTCCTATTTATACACAAAAAGGCTGTCAGTAAACCCTTATTTATTCCCACCTTCCAGACCGTGCCGTAATCTGCTCTCAGGCGCCCAAACAGATGTTGCTTTGTTTGCTCTATTGGGTTTATCTTGTAAAGATCGATAGATCTGCAGCTTGGCTTTCGCTTTGTGTGCTGCTGCAGTCTGACTGTGCCTTAGGCTTTTCCAAATGCCATCTTCTATATTTATTTTTGATAGCGTGTGCACTTTTTATGCTCTGCTTTGAATGGTTTCAGTGTAAGCGCCCAATGATTGAGGAGAAAAAAAAAATTAACCAACAGAAAACCAACCGCCACTTTGGTATGATCGTTAAATGCTCGCGTCGTGAGATCTCTGCGCTGTACAATCTACGCTCTGGTGTGTTGAAATTCCATGTAAACTGGGTTTCTGAGGCCAGATTCCTTACAGCTGCTCACAGCATGAAGTCCTGAACAGTTAACAAGCCGCCCTCGTGAAAATAGCTTTGTAAAACACATGAGCCCAGTAATCCGCTTGGACCGGAGAGCGCTGGGCTGTGTTTTTCACTGGATTCCTACGCTGCTGCATCCCGCAGCTCCTCGCTGAAGATCAGGGTCAGGACAGTCGTGTCCCGTGTCCTCCTTGGAGACCGCATGGCTACAGAGCCAAAGAAAAACAAGTGTTACTAAATTTAAACGTCAAGCTAAACCTCAGGTCCCTATAGAACCAGGTTCGTGTGGCGGCTGTTGCAGCTGTCTCGCTTTCACGGGGTTTTCAGCTGGTTCAAATGTCTTTGAGGATTGAAGAGTCCGAGCAGTCAGAGTTTTAGCAAATGCTGATTCACTTATTGCTATTTAAGGTAAGGCCACTGTTAGCAGCGTTGACAGAACATTTTAGCGCTCCGTCTTTTGACTGCGTGTTAGTGGTTACTTAACAGAGTTTGGTACCTGAAACGCTGCACAAAGGACTCTGGAGCAGTTTAAGGTGATGAAACAATCTTACAGAATCGATGTTCTTGAGAGACTTCCTTGAAGAAGTACAGAGGTGGATGAAAACGGCTCGAGGAATTACAAAAAGGCGATAGGAGGCTGTGGGAAGAGACCATAACGTATTACCAAATAATCTAGTTGTATCTTCAGAGGGCATTTCCAAACCAGTACAGGAGCAGGGAAGAACCCTCAAATCCTTTTCTTTCTAATAAAGTTTAAGAATTCCTGTTCTATTTTTGCAGGTTATCTTATGAATGAAAGAGCTGAACAGATTGTTCATGAATTCTAGAGGGCACCTAGGTTGAAGCAATGGAGAGAATGGTACTAGTATGCATTTTATTTTTAGACTGTAAAAAAGATACTGATTTCAAGGGAAAAAATGTTGCTTCCGATTGCAGGAAATAGCAGCAAATACAGGAGATAAACTCTTAGCCAAGTCATAAACTTCTAAACCTTATGGGGGGCCTGCAGGCTAAGATCACACACACCATTGGACAATATCTGGTACTCGTTCAGCCTTCACAGTGTGCACATTTTTGTATTTTGTTTTACAAGCACGTTTCTTTGATTTATTTTGTTGGAGAACATGCAGCACAAGCCTCTTAGAGGGTCTTGAAGTTTCTGCTTATTTGCCAAATCCATCTCCTCATTTAGAATTTCCTTCACAGGAGCCGTGGAGATGTCTCGTAAGAGCCCCTTTGCCTCCTGGCTTTGCGCTATGCTCCACTGCTTCGGGAGTTACATACTGGCTGATCTCTTACTTGGAGAATCACCTATTGATTACTTCAGTAATAACTCCAGTGTCATCCTGGCCACAGCGGTCTGGTGAGTCTTTTGCATTTCACCTGATTCATTAAGCATGAGATGCCGCCGGCTCTGCACAAAACCATCTGGTGGGAAGTATTCTGTTTGTGTGACACGCGTCTATTATCTTGCTTAGATTACCTGGGGAAAGAAAAGGTGGGGTGAGGTTGTCTTGGAGTCTTTCGTATTCCTGGATCTAGTTTCCAGTTTCTCTGACCAGTTGTCTTGTGCTTTGATGATACGGGTTGGGCCCGGTCCAGTTGCCGGGTGGTTCTATTCATAGCTGCTGCAGCTGAACTGCGGCCAAACCGCAGAAGCAGCGTTCACCGCACCGACCCCACGTATAGTAGGAGTGGTACACGCTGAAGATTTGGGGGCATTTTCTTCCTCGCGTTAGTGAAATGTGCACAAATGAACCGCAGTTACTCCAGGTTTAAGTTCCTCGGTGCGTTTGGGTTGTATGTGCTTTTGCGTGACAGAATGAGCATTTCCTTCTCCCTGACATAACCCAGGCCAACACCACGGTACTCTTAATCCTCTTGATACATCCCAGATCAGTTAAACTCTGTGTGGTTTGTGTTCCAGGTATTTGATATTCTTCTGCCCCATGAACCTCTTCTACAAGTGCGTGAGCTTTCTGCCCGTGAAGCTCATCTTTGTGGCCATGAAGGAGGTGGTCAGAGTTCGCAAAATTGCAGCTGGGGTCCACCACGCTCATCATCGTTACCACCACGGGTGGTTCATTATGATGGCTACTGGATGGGTGAAAGGTGAAACGCGAGATATTCGTAATGCGGAAGGGAGGACCCAGCCCTGTGGGGGGACGGGGGTGAAGTTCAAGGTGACCACATCCCAGCAGCAGGCTGGTTAGTGGCCGTGGTCAGCTGGCTGCAATCAATCAGGGCCCCTAGAACACAGGTATTTATTCAGACTTGCAGTTGAGTCATCATCTAACTTTAATAGAGGCACGAAGAACTGGAGGCACTATCAAATATGGGGGTAGAATTCAGGAATTCTTTATTCTTTCTCCCGTGTTCTGTTTCTGGCCTCGCCTGTATCTTTTTAGGGGGGTTCTATCAGTGTTGAAACAGCCCAGACAGTTTTGCTTTAGCTTTTGTTTGGGCATTTGAGCATCAGTAAATGGACCAGAGGCAAATGCTCTTCCCCTGCACCAGGAAACGCTTTATAGAGAGTCTAGAAAGTGTTTGCCCTGCTCTGTTGTTCTAGGCTAACTTCTTTTAAATTTGGGAAGAATGTCCTGAACCTTTTGTTCCCCTCAGGTTATCCTCATGCCCTGGGGATGTGGCAGAGCCAGCAGCCTCTCCTCTGGGGGGGCACTTCCAGCTGTTCACTTTCCCCGTTTCACAGGTTCTGGTGTTGCCTTGATGTCTAACTTGGAGCAACTGCTGCGTGGGGTCTGGAAGCCAGAAACAAATGAAATTCTTCATATGTCCTTGTAAGTAGGTAGCCTGTAAATTCTCTTGTCAGACCAAAAATGGAATTTAAAGAACCATTCAAATGATGCAAACCTCCTAGAAACCCCCTTTATTTCTCTTCCAGCCCTACAAAGGCTAGTCTGTATGGCACAATCCTCTTCACTCTGCAACAAACTCACTGGCTCCCTATCTCTGAAGCCAACCTCATCTTCTTTTTCACCATGTTCATGATAATTTGCAAGGTAAGTTTACAGCAGGTTTGCTGCTAACAAATCTGCAGAACCAGAGAAAGGGTATAGGATTAAACTGGGGGTGTTCAGCTTCCCAACTGAAGGTCTGCTCAGGAAATCACAGACTAATTTCTCCATCACATAGGCAGTATGGCCAAAGATCCTTGTGATATAGCCCTGAGTCTTATAGCAATAGGGACTTGTCCCTGGGGTAAGTGGAATGTTCCTGACTAGTCAGTATTTCACGGTTGGTGTATGTGATCTTTAACTTGAAGTATTCGCTGTTGCATGGCAGGTTTTCATGACGGCAACTCACTCTCACGCCTCACCTTTCGCTCCCGTGGAAAGCTTCGTCTGCCCGGTTTTCTTCGGCTCTGTTTCCAGTGGACACACGAGTCACCATCACAATGAGCACGGGGCCTCCCATGAGGTTTCCCATCCTCCGCCTCCTCCGGCAAAGTCAAAAGAGGAGCTAAACGAAGGCACGAGGAAACGGAAAGCAAAAAAAGCTGAATAAAAAAGTAACCACAGAGTAAATAGGCCAAGAATATTCTTCCAGAGCTGAGTCTCAAAGCCAGCCATGACCTCCTTTATCCTCCAGTCCTTCTCTCAGACTCCAGAGGAGAGGTGGAAGCCAGGACACTGCCAGGCGGGTCCCTGAATTTCATTGTGCTCTCTGTGCTGCTGCTTGCTGCTTGCTCTCTGTCTCTATTCTGATATTTTCAGGGATTTGTAAATTTGTGCCAGGATGATAACTGGGTGCCAGTTCGCAAGCTCTCAGCAATTACGATACAGCATTTTCAATGGATGCAAAATCTGGCAATGCGTTTATTTATGAATGTGGGTAATGGTTTGTGCTCCTGCAGCTCTTGAGTTCCTTTGAGTTTTCATTGACCTTTTTGATGTCTACCAAAACAACAAAATGTTTAGACACAATCAATGTGGAAATTGCATTTCACACTCAAGGAAATTAAATGGTCTCATGCAAGCCTGATCTAATTTTTCCTAGCTCCCACATCTGCCGTATCTCCAATTAATGTGACATTTTATATGCAATAAGGACATTGATTCTGGTGTCCTAGCCAAACTCTCTCGCCTAAATTCCCTCTGATTCTTAATGGATAGAACATTGTTGCTTTCTTAACTAAGTCTGTGTTTGCAAGAGCTTTGAAGCTGTGAAATGCTCCCAGTGCTCCGTACTGGTGCTGTTATTATTCTGAACTGTTGTGTAGCATTGCTGCACGTTGTTACCAATCGTGTGTCCCACCTCAAACCTGATCCTATTTAACTAGGGAAGAGCATGGTTCTGGTTTGTTTGTAATCTTGTGGGATACAAGAAGGGTGTGTGAGTGTAAATAAGTATTTATTACTATTTATTTATAATTGCTAGGGCACCTAATTAATGGACCTGAAATTGGGTTGTTTTTTTTTAAAACTTTGCATCTTTACATAGAGAATTGGATAGTTCTAAGTATGGTCCTCCACCCACAGCCACGCGCTGGTTTGTGTGCGAAGCTGTGATTTTGGTGCGCTACAGGACACGCAATGCAGGAAGGAACATTTCCTACATTCTTAAATTAAGATACAAGGCTAAAGAAGTGGATTTCACACCAGCCAATTAAAACTACGTTAAAGGACTGATAAAAGCACAGCAGCTGAAGGTACCGATCATCCTCTGTAGGTCCCTTTTGGCCAAACTCCTGGTCTGGGAAAGCAGGTTGTGCCCAGCGAGTGAAGCGTCTGAAATGCCTTGCATGGCTCGGGGAGGAGTCTGGCAGTTCGGTCATGTTGTGCTTAGTGAATACCGGCTTTTAGACTAGTTTTAAGCTGTTCCTATACCTGATTTTGTTCTTCGAAGTGCCATCGTCCAAGGGCTGGCATCACTGCGGTGAAAATGGGGAGGGAACGCTGGGCTTCCAGTTAAGCAGCATCTTGGCATCCCCAGCAATGAGGTTTGCTGCTGTCATCTTGCAGCTGGGAATATAAGTAGGAAGATTTCAGAAAAGCGTTTCTATTTTTTGGTGTGTCCCTGTTCAAAATTGAACTTGACGGTGAATTAAAAATAAATTTAAAAAATACTGTATACAACCAGGTGAAAGTCAGTACAAAAGGTGAAATGATTTGTGGTTTTGGGTTTTGACAGTGCCTTAATTTTGTGAGTTTCCCTTCCCTTCAGTAGAAAACAGGAACTCTGCCCGACAGTTCAACTGTCTGGTTTTGCAGATACTGGTCTACTGAAACCTGATGTATCACTTGCATGCACAAGTATAAATGGTTTATGGGATGTCTGATTTAAGGGGAATTTTGTTTTATAAAAGCCGTCAACAAATAAAAATTGTGAAGTGACTCTGATTGTCCACTGGCACTTGAGGAAATCCGTGTGTTTCTTTTACTCTCACCAGTCTCAGAAACCAAACACTCCTTAATCTGCTCAAATTCTCCTTGACCTGATGACAAAAGGATTCTAACGGAAGAGAGAGATCAAACTTTATGTCCTCCAAGCATGTTCTAAATGGAAATAACATGGTAAAAGGTCCAAATATTCCAAGAGATGTTAAAATTAAAGCTCTGTTCACCTTCCAAGTACTGATTGGTACTGAGAAGACAACTGCCATAAAGTTTCGTTTAGTGAAGCCTTTCATAGCGAGAGATATGGAACATGTCTTGAATTTCCATGGCTCAGCGCTGGGAGTCTTTGGTCCAATTGTTTATTAATACTCCTTAATTTATGAGAGCAGCTGAAAATATAAATTGCATTGGAGTGTGGGATTTAAAGTTTCTATGACCAAACCAATAGAAAAGGTCAGTGCAAACTTTATGCATATTTTTAAAAACTCCGTAAAAAAGCATTAGAGTGTTTCATGCGGTTTAACCATTCTCCTCTCCCGTGATATCCCTTTCAGTGTTAGCGATCCATTTTGCTCAGGACCTGGATGGAACAATAAATGAGCAGGCTGATTGATGAAGGAGATATTTCAAGTGCTTTGAGAAATCCTCCGATGTCTCAAGCGTCCCAGGCTGTGCTGGCTCTGCAGAACGTTCCTGCTCGGCGCAGGGCAGGAAAGAAGCAAACCAGGGCTTAGACTTCCCGGGACAGACGTCATTCGCTCCAAAGATGTTCTGATCTGATAACTCCTGATACCAACTCGAGTGAGATGCAGCTAAATTTAGCACTAGGTTTAATCCTCAAAGAGGCCCTGGTTGCCTGATGGAAAAAGCAAAGGGTTTGAGTTGCTGGCCTCAGCGTTTCTTGGTGACTGACAGGTTTCCCTTTTCTGTAACACCGAGTGAGCCAAAGCCAGGGCCTGCAGCTTTTTCATCATCGCAGATCAGCTTCACAGACAGGGAAAGCTCTACAGCTCTACTGTGCTTGAAGAAAAAGAACAAACCCATAGGATAATTTTACAGAAAACATCAGTAATTCTTTGCAGTAAATGAACTGAAGAAAAATGGGAGGCCAAAGGAAAGAATTTCTATACTGAGCTTAGGTGAGAAAGGGCAAAGCCAATACACCTGAGCAGCAAGCCAGAGCAACCAGGGTTCTTGTTTCCCCTTTTCCTTCTATTATTAATGACAGTATGTGCATTCTTCCACATTTTGTCCGAAGAGTAACCAAATTATAGAATCCAGCCAAGTAGAAGGACCCAGAAGATAAAGAGGGAATGTTACAGCCATCTCCTGAGCAAGAGAAGTTGTTCCTTTCAACGCTTGCCAGGTGATGAAGCTGCCAAACGCCTGGTGCTTCTTCCTGCAGCCCATTTCATGGCCGGAGGGCACTTTAAAGATCTGAAGCACTAGATCAGCGCTGACGGTGTCAGCACAAATAGCACATAGGGACACACAGCAGCATTAAAAATTACAGCTTTATGCATTTTGCAACAGCACATCTTTATTTGGGCCCTGAGCTATAATTGTGTGCTTTACAGTTCTTGTGCTGTTCTTCAAAGGAACTAACTGGTTCCAGTAAGATGTGAGACCGAGGATTACACGGCAGCTAAGGCTGGTAGAGCACGGCTTTTCCTACGACCTCACACACTCAGCTTTTAGCTGCAGCAAAGATTTTTCTCTCAAGGTGTTTTAGTTCTTTGCCAAAATAGTGAGAAATCAGAATATACATCTAGAAGATTTTCTAGAAAGCTCACAAATTTACCTTCCAGCTAAGGATTTAACCAGCAGCCCGTGAGCGAGCTGGTGGGGGCTGATGGCTCGTGGGACAGACGGTGTCACACCAGAGCCCACACTGCCGTCACTGCCATCGCGACTCACAGCTGCTGCTCGCTTCACCTCTGTGATGACATTTCTGACAAGGAGATGTCGGTGGTGCTAAGATCAACATTCACTAATAACTTTGGTCTCTCTTTTACACTTGTGCATTAGCATCTTTCACACACTACCCCTAGAAAAAGTACCACGTGTAATACTTTCTGTCATGACCCTTATTTGCGTCCTTTATGTTCCAAAAGAGAATTTGGGGAGGAATTATTTTAAAGAGCTTGCAAATGGAACCTTTTAGGAAGAATCAGTGTGAGATAGTGATTTCATCTTAGCTTCAGGGTACAGGTAGGCTATAGATGTGGAATGCAGGAAAACAGGTCTGATATGTTTAGAGGCTTGAAAATTTTTATAGCCTGAGGAAATCCATAATGTCCCTGAAAAAGATTTGCTTGGTTGATTTTGTTTGATTTTGATCTGCAAATTACAGAAAGCTCACCAGAAACCATAACAAACACACACACACACACACACACAGTGTATTCCTGCAGAAAGCGAGCTGCTGCTTTTCCAATTCTCCCAGCCCCTCGTGCTTCTCCATCGAGCTGGCAGATCTCAACTTTCCAAATAAAGATCTGCTGGTTGGGGACTTCTGGTCCCACTGCAAGCCACTGCTTGAGCTAATTTTCTTTGATTCATTAGTGACACAAATTGGTGCAATCAGTAATAATGACAGGTATTTGCAGTGTGAGATGCGTATAGCACATCACAGATTGCAGTGACTTGAAGTACAGTCTAAAGATCCATGAGTTTTAACGCTGGCTTAATATTAGATTTAGACTAATGTAGGCTAAACCCTAATGTAGGCTCTCTGTAATGTTTGTCTCTTGAGGTAAGGCAGGTCATCTCCCTGCCGTTCTGATTTATGATAGATTAGGATGTCGGTTAATCTCTTCTTATTTGGCTAGATGATTGTGGAGATTAATCAAGTATTGTCTGCAAAAGGAGCCCATAGACACAGATTACTAATTTTTTCTTTAATTATTCAACTGTATGCCAGAGGGATACAGAGGGAGTACAGACAAGGATACACATCAGCCTCTTAAATCTCATTTCATGAGAGAAACAGAAAAACCACAGCAGCTGCTCTGGCTGATACTGGTCTTGCTCAGTTCAGTCTCCTGGAAAAGGCAAAAAGCCACAAAAATAATAGACAATGGTCTCCTGTGAGAAAGTGGGGAAGTAGAAAGTGGTTCTGAGTGAGTGAATCTGCTTGGCTGGTACAGCACCATCTCTCTTTCCACAGGATATGCAAAAAGCAGCATCTCTTCTGGGAAAAGCTCCACAGAACAAACACAGAAACACGTATCGAAACAAACTGAAATAGCAACGTGCTGTGAATATTGGGAACGAGACCAGCACAGAAGAGAGACACGGAAAAGCGTGTTCTCTGAGCATGAGGTGGAACAGCCACGCGTTGCTCTTTTGGGGATGGTACTCCAGTCCAAATGTAACCAGAAAGTAGTAAATATTTATTGTGCACAGTTGAAATGCCTTTTAGTAAATTCACTCTTACAAAGCTTGACAACTTTGCCTTTGTGCTCAGTCACGCACCAGTGTCACTCACCATTGCTCCAACAAATGAGGATAAAGTGGGTCATTTTGTCGCCAGGACAACAAAAGCACACACTGACCTAGATATGGCTGAGGGAACCTAATCTGGCTCTTGGCACAGCCTGTGGGGTTCAGACAGAATCGGGGGGTTCCAGTCAGGGAAACACAGCGTATTAACAACCTCCAAATGTCTCATTGCTGTCTGTGGCATCAAGAACAGCCTCTCTTCTTTGTGTCTCTTGGCAGGTGTCACAGTGACAGCAACGAGATTTAGGAAAATATGTTTCAGGCTTGGAGAGCTTTTTAATCTCCTAAATTTTTGTCTAGAATAGCTTATTACTATGACATGGGAAAACTGGCAATATGAATATTTCCTCTGGATACGAACGTTTCCTCTGGAAGGTCACAGAAGCCAGATCTCCTGTTTGGAAAGCGGCCAGGGAGAGCAGCGGGCACTCGGTGGAGCTAAAGGTTCCCTGCAGGGCCTCTGGGACCTGGAGTTCCGTCAGCAGGAACACGAGATGTGCTATTCTTATAAGGTCCTACAGCGGTACGGCAGCGTCAATAGTTGATTACCGCCCTGAGCTAGCGAAATGCTAGCAACTACGAGAAAGTCTGTACTCTTGCCTGTATTAAATAAGCTTGTGGCATCCTTTGTGTTGTAAGAAGGGAAACATGGATACAGCAACAGTTTGGGCAAGTATCAGAACAGAGGCTGAACTACTGAACCCAGAGGTCGTCTATTAGTGTCATGACTGAAGCTCCAATTGCAAGACTAGAGTCAGAATATTCCAGCACATGGTAGAATCACAGAATTATTTTGGTTGGAAAAGCCCCTCAAGGTGATCGAGTCCAACCGTCCCCTCAGCCTTGGCACTGCCCCATGTCCCTAGAACCTCATCTCCGTCTGTCCAACCCCTCCAGGGATGGTGACTCCAGCACTGCCCTGGGCAGCCTGTTCCAATGCCCCACAGCCCTTTGGGGAAGAAATTGTTCCCAGATCCAACACAATGGAGGGGGCAGGAGAACCTCTCTGGCACAGAGACCCTCGCTCACCCGCGATCGCTCCGGTCCCTCAGGCCGCTCCCGCCCCGCCGGTTGAACGGCCGGAAGCCGCGCGCGCTCCCGGCGGCCGCGAAGGTTCCGGGCTCGTGCGCGGTGACGCAACGCTCCGCACGCGCTGACGGCGGGCGCGCGGGGGCGCGNCCGCGGCGCAGGAGAAGCTGCCGGTGCATGTGAGTGCGGCCAGCGGGACCGCCGGCATTTCACCCTTCTCCCCCTCCCCCCCCGCCCAGGGCCGCTCCCCGTGACGCCCCCCTCCCGGGACACCCCCGCCGCTATGGCGGGTGTCCTTGCGTCGTCTCTTCGCGGTGCCCCTGCCCTCCTCCTCCCCGCCCGGTACCGCGGGGTCCCCTGAGGCCTGCGCCGTCCTCCCTCGGTACCGTCAGCGCCCCCCCGGCCTGTTCCCCGGTCCCTGTGCCGTGTCCCCCCCTCCCCGTACCGCGGGCTCCTCCCGGGGGCTGTTCCGCTCTCCCCGGTACCGGGGCCCGCCCTGCCCAGGGCCCCCTCCCCCGGTACCGTGCGCCCCTCCCCGCGCTGCTGCCCCTTCCCGTGGGGCCCCCCCCGGTCTGTCCCTCCGAGCCCCGGGGAGCCCCTGTCCCCATCCCGGGGTCCCCGGGGCCTCATTCGCCCTCTGGCCCCGCAGGTGGAGGATGCGCTTTCCTACCTGGACCAGGTGAAGATTCGCTTCGGCAGCGACCCCGCCACCTACAACGGCTTCCTGGAGATCATGAAGGAGTTCAAGAGCCAGAGGTGAGAACCACGGCGGCTCCGGGAGCTCCCCGGCGTTGGGGGGTCCCCAGGTTCACCCCATCTTTCCACCTCCACCATGCTGGCCTGTCCTTCAGCAGCACGTTGCTCTGGCCAGCCCGTCGTTTTCCACACCCGAAATCCACAGGAAAAGACAAATGTATTTTTTACTATTTAGGTCCAAGGTTCCTAAACTTGCTTGTTAAAAAGTGGCATTTCTAAGAAGGCAAATGGTTCACGTACCTCTGTCGTTTTCACACAAGTGACAAACTCTTCTCAATTTCAGCATCGACACACCCGGAGTAATCCGACGCGTCTCACAGCTTTTTCACGAGCATCCCGACCTCATCGTAGGATTCAATGCTTTCCTTCCTCTGGGCTACAGGATAGAAATTCCAAAGAATGGGAAGTTAAGTATCCAGTCACCTTTGAATAGTCAGGTAGGTTATAGAGCTTGTGTTCTGTAAATCAATTTTTGATTTGGTTACCTGTGTCACTGTACACATCTCTTGCACACTTTAGGCTCTGTAGATTTACTTGTATTGCGTGTTGCTAAAGTTCCTACATGGTTTTCAAAGTGTATTATAATGAGTATAATATGCATTTAACTGTTAATTCTCAAACCAGATGTTAGTTTAGCTTACACAAGGATTATATTCTTGCATGAAGTGCCACTTCAGATATATTCACATTTGAAATTGTAATTGGTTTGACGTATTTCTGTAAATTCTCAATACATGGTGTGTGTAGTGACAAATTTCAAGGAGAGATCCTGGAAGAATCACATTTCCAGCCTTCCACGGAGAAACTGGGAAATGTGTTTAGGTCACAGGCAAAAAATCCATGTCAGGTATTGCAAACAGTGAAAGACGCTGTATTTTAATACAGGTGGATACATATTGGCCTCAGCCTCTCTTTTGTTGTTGTTGTGTGGTTGTGGAGGCTGAATTCTACTGATAAACTTGTGGTTTAACTCTAATTAGTAGCAGTAAATATCTTTTAGATCTCGGTTCCCTTAGATCTCTCTGTTCCTTAGAAATTTAGTATCTTTCAGAGCCTTACGTTGGTAATATGTTTCTTAAAACTGCTGGTTCCTCTGAAATAAAACAGTAGCAACGGGAATCGTGGTGTTTGGATAATGGATAGTGGATAACGCGGCGGCAGATAAAAGCAGAAATGAGGGAGATGCTTCGTAAGCCAGATACGACTTGGGGGATTTTTTTTAACTGATGGTGCTAATAAACTAGGCAGGGAAATGTATTGGCTAATTAAATATTTTTTCCCCTCTTTGCGTGGTAGTCTTTTTGTAGCTAAACAGTTTGAAAACCCTGCTGCGAGGTTGTTGTTGAACTTGCGGCTCTGGTTCTGTCCCCAGGTGCCCGCGGAGCCGCCCGGCGCTGTCCCCGGCAGCGGCCTCGTGCTGCATTACACCCAGGAGAACTCGCACAACCACAGCGACTGCACCGAGGACTTCAGGCAACAGCTCCCCTACAAAGAAGACAAATCCCAAATTCCTCTGGAGTCCGACTCCGTAGAGTTCAATAACGCCATCAGTTACGTGAATAAGATCAAAACGCGTTTCCTCGACCATCCGGAAATTTACAGATCCTTTTTAGAAATTCTTCATACTTACCAGGTAAAAAGTCTGCCGTTTAAGAGATTTGGGTCTTGTGCTGTAGCTGTTTGAGTAGTTGTTGTCAAATGAAACGTCTCCCTGTTGAACAGGCTCACACAGCTCCCAAGCACGAGCCTTTGTCCAGCAATCGCTTCAGATATTCACATAAAATGACAAAAGTGTGAAAACTGTAGAACTTTGCAGTGTCTGAGGTCTAAAGGGATTGTCTCTTGATCTGTCTTCGCCAAGTTTCAGTTAATTTAGTGATATTTTGTGCAAAAGGATTCACTCTAAGAACCTCGGGCTATCCGATCGTTAGTTCAAGTTGCATAGCATATATTTTTTGGCTGAGTTGATGAGTTTTCTTGCGGAATGAGGTGTGTTTTCGACTCTATTCAACATCTGTGCATCTCTGTTTTTTAGAAAGAACAGCTGAACACGAAAGGCCGGCCTTTCCGAGGCATGTCGGAGGAAGAAGTGTTCACTGAAGTGGCAAATCTGTTCAGGGGACAGGAAGATCTGCTGTCGGAGTTTGGACAGTTCCTCCCGGAGGCCAAAAGGTCCTTGGTATGTGTGTGTGTAAAACAAGGCAGATTATTGAATATTCTCTGTATGCAAAATGAGTAAAGAAGCTTTAGGAATGCAAAACATTATGGAAAAACAGCCAGTACATGAATTTTGCTCCTTGTCATTGTTTGGAATTTCACAGAACAGGTGACTTAACTACACGTTCTCTCTCCTGTTCTGATGTATTCGGTTCTTTGTTTGCACCAGTCGAGAAGAGAACGCTCAAAATGTTCTTTATTTACTTCAGTTCACAGGAAACGGACCATGTGAAGTGAACAGTGTCCAGAAAACCGAGCATGAGAAGAATCTGGAACACAGCAAGAAGCGATCCAGACCACTGCTGCTGCGGCCTGTGTCCGGCCCGGCAAAGGTAAAAACCTGGAATAAACTGGTATTCCTTCTTGTGTTTAGATGATTTCTGAGGTAAAGTTGTTATGAGTAGTGTCTTTGAGGTCTGTAGGTGTTAGGTATGCGAAACAGAATTTCAGAGTTATTTTAAAAATAATAATTATTGTAGAAAAGGGAAATTTTTAAAGTATGCTTAAGTGTGGGTGGTAAAATGTTGAATACAAAAAATCACCTTCTGGAAGGGGCCAGTTTGTTGCTTCTGCAGATAAATCTTCATTTGGCGTTCTTTCTCTAGTGATCCTTTTAGTTGTTCTCTTCTTCTGAGCTTGGAGGACTTGACACAGCGACACTAGATTGCTATTTGGGAAATACTGTGTTTCTGCCTTTGCAGAGAGTTGTTACGTGTCAGCCAAGTGGAATTTGATCGCATCTGAGTCACAACATTTTAACTGCTTGTTCTTTTAACAGAAGAAAATGAAGCTGCGAGGTACCAAAGACCTGTCAGTAGCAACAGTGGGCAAGTACGGCACGCTGCAGGAGTTCTCCTTCTTCGATAAGGTCGGTGCTGGGCCTGTGCTCACGTTCTGCGGCCTGATTTTCAACCATTTATAGGGTTATTAATTGGTTGCTTCTCCGTGCAATCCGTATGTCAGCATTTGGCAATTGCCTGATTTGTCAAGTGATAGAGAGAGAAAATAGATGGGTTTGGAAGACGAATAGAAACTGATAATTAACCTTTTCCTGAATGCTTGTCTCTTACAGACGTATTTTTTCTCTACTTTTCAGTGATATTTCCTTGTAGTACCATCTGTAGTTACCAGATTATTCTTTGAAACTGGGCACTTTTGTGCATATTCTCTTTTTACTATTATGTTGCAGTGTAGACAGAGGTTTGTCGCTGTACCCGCGGTTCAGACCACTTAGAACGTGAACGCTGAATAAACGCGTTCAGGCGGTCTGATCATTTCTCTCCAAACTGTGCTTTAGGTGCGGAGGGTGCTAAAGAGTCAGGAAGTCTACGAAAACTTTCTCCGTTGCATTGCTCTCTTCAACCAGGAGCTGGTCTCTGGCTCTGAGTTGCTCCAGCTGGTTACACCGTTTTTAGGGTAAGTTCCTGACTGTCTTCTCTGCTCTGTCGGATTTTTAGGTCTTAGTCTGTCACTTTTCGGTAGACATTGTGAAGTCTGTTACCGAAGTTTTAGATTTGACTTCAGAAATATCTCCCAGGTAGCATGCAAGGAATTGAAGGCTTATCTAAAAAGAGGAGTAATAAAATTGGAATCTCTTAACATATCTACACAGGTTTTAAAGAGTGTTTTGGGGAGGATATTTTCCTCTGTGCGTCCAGTTGAAAGCCTCACAAGAAGCAGAATACCCGACATTACTCTAAATCATTGGGGGCAGAGAATCTCGTAGATTCTGGAGGGTGATCTCTGTTCACAGACCCTGTGCTAATCTCTCAAAATATAACATGGGGTAAAAGTGAAATCTCAGAGCTGTGGGAAGGATGAATAGTTCTAGTTCTTATCTGAGCCGCTCGTGCTCTTTGGCTTGCAACGAAAGAGGAGAATAACACAGCAAAGTGACTCCTCGCTCAGTTTAGGGAGCATTTGAGAAGTTGCCTTAAGTCAAAAAGAAAATAAAGCAATTGGGAGTGGGTGATGATGCAGGTAAAACTCTGGTGAAAGGTTTTTCATTGTGGTGCTAAGTTTGTTCAGATTTTCCCCCTCACTTTTACAACACACGTTAGCCACCCCAGCACTATCGGGGAGAAATAACAAAATCCGCTTCCCTGTGTTTTTGAAGGAAATTCCCAGAACTCTTCGCGCAGTTCAAGTCCTTTCTTGGTGTGAAAGAGCTTTCATTTGCTTCTCCGCTGAGCGACCGATCCGGGGACGGAATGAGTCGGGAAATCGATTACGCTTCCTGCAAACGCATCGGTTCGAGTTACCGGGCTCTGCCAAAAACTTACCAGCAGCCCAAGTGCAGTGGAAGAACAGCCATTTGCAAGGAGGTACTTCGGGATCGCACGTTTTGTGGATTGTTTGCTTTTCTGCTCATTAGCCAGCTTCTATCTCAGAGCAGTTACTCATCCCGTTTATTGAAACGAGTATTCCCAGGCGTTTTATTAATTTTATCTAAACCCATCTCAAATCGTGTCTTTGGCTTTAATGTCTTCCGAGTCTGTGTGCATACAGAAATCTATTCCTATAGACAGAATAGAACATTAAATAGCCCGAAATGAAGAGAACAGCTCTGGGCTCGTCCGGCTCTGCTCAGTGTCGCGTCTTTGCGCTGTTGCAGGTGTTAAACGACACTTGGGTTTCATTTCCATCCTGGTCTGAAGATTCCACTTTTGTCAGCTCCAAGAAGACTCCGTACGAGGAGCAGCTGCACCGCTGTGAAGATGAGCGGTTTGAGGTACCTCTGCCTCCTCAGAGAGAAAAACCTCTTGCTAGGAGGATTTTGACTCAATTAGTTGGTGGCCAAATACTGAAAGTTCTTTTACTCCTCATTGGTTTGAGCTAGAGTTTTGTGGTTTCCACTCGCTTGGAGCCTAATCGTTCTTTCTAGGCGTGAGTCCAGTTCTAAAAAGCATGTTGCCTTTGGGAGAACCGGTATATTTTCCAGTAAGAAACCTTTGCCGATGCTTCTTAGCTCCACCCAGCGGGGCTGGAACACACGGCACAGCCCTGAGCACCGCTGCTCTTCGTTTTCCTGCTGCGCCTGTGCTTACACTGTGTCTTTTGTGAACTCTCCACAGTTGGATGTTGTCTTGGAGACCAATTTAGCCACAATCCGTGTCCTGGAGAGCGTGCAGAAAAAACTGTCTCGCCTGACTCAAGAGGATCAGGAGAAATTCCGCCTGGACGACTGCTTGGGAGGAACGTCAGAAGTGATCCAGCGCCGGGCCATCTATCGCATCTATGGGGATAAAGCACCAGAGATCATCGAAAGTCTGAAGAAAAACCCCGTTACTGCAGTTCCTGTTGTTCTTAAGAGGTAATTCCCATTCTCCTGTGTTCGCTGGGGCCTTTAAGAAACTGATAGGGGATGGTAAAGCTTGATTTTTGCCAAAAGTAAGTGACTTGGTTTTCACTTCCGTAGATTTTAATGCAGGACAGAAGTAGGAAATGAAGTAGGTTTTTGTTAGTTTTAAAGTGGCAAATATTTTAGCAGATTCTTAGAAATACCTAGAAAGATTTCAGTAGCTTATTGAAGATGCTTCTTTCTAAAAATATTTCAGCAGCTTATTGAAAATGCTTCTTTCTGTATTTAAACCTCAGGCTGTGATTGAAGCAAAACCGCAATTTTTGGTTAGATTTGGAACGGAACCATTTTTGAATTTTAAGTCCATCATATTTCTCTGCATTTCTGGTGGGTGGTTGTGAGTGCTTCAGTTACCTTCAAAACAAAACAAACCCAGAAGAACTCTTTGTGAAGCTGAAAAATTCCATGAGAGGAGCTCTGGGAGAAAGTTCAAATGTTGGAAACTGTTGTAGATTTCTAGACTTCCTCCTGAGCGTGTTTAAACAACTGTTTTCTGTAGATGTTGTTTCAAAGGATGATTCGTCTTTGGTGGTGGTGCTTTATTGATTTATTACTTCCGGGAACATGGAAGAGTTTGATGCACAACAGTTGGCTACATTAAAAAGGCTTTGCGTGTATTTCTGCGCTTGTCTTTTTGAACTGAAGTAGATTCTACACTTAACGCAGGTTGAAAGCGAAGGAGGAGGAATGGCGAGAGGCCCAGCAGGGCTTCAACAAGATCTGGCGGGAGCAGTACGAGAAAGCCTACCTGAAGTCCCTCGACCACCAGGCCGTCAACTTCAAACAGAACGACACCAAAGCTTTGCGCTCCAAGAGCCTGCTGAACGAAATCGAGAGCGTCTACGATGAGGTGCGTGCGCTAGTAAATCGTCCATCCTGTTCGCCATTTGTTTAGTGTTATCCAGACGTTTATGTAGCACCTGGGGCCTTGTTGGTGTGGGAGTGCTCTGAGCAGTTCTCAGTCAAAAACGGCCCAAGCGTAGCGTTAATCCTGGCTTATTTCTTCTGGCAGGAATGGCTCTTGAGCATGGAGTGGAAGGATCTTTATCTATTTGTCTCTTGATTACAGCATCAGGAGCAGCATTCAGAGGGGAGAAGTTCATCCACAAACGAGCCTCATCTTATCTTTATCTATGAAGACAAGCAGATTTTGGAAGACGCGGCGTCTCTTGTCAGCTATTACGTCAAACGGCAGCCCACGATCCAAAAGGAGGATCAAGCCACCATCCGGCAGATAGTGCATCACTTCATACCGGAGCTTTTTTTCTCTCAGCCCCCTGAGCACAACATTTCTGAGGAATCGACAGATGAGGACAGAGAAAACCATCAGGGGCAGAACCTGGAGACGCCTGAACTACGGAAAAAACACGTGCCTGGGCCTCCGAGCAGTCCCGTGGAGGCCAAAGCCACCTTCTGTGATGTGACAGCGGCTGAGCCCCACAACGCTCTGGATGATGTTTACAGTCTATTCTTTGTCAATAATAATTGGTATTTCTTCCTCCGCCTTCACCAGACTCTGTGCTCAAGGCTGCTAAAGATTTATCGTCAAGCTCAGAAGCAGCTTCTAGAATATCGGACTGAAAAAGAGAGAGAAAAACTCCTTTGTGAGGGAAGAAAAGAAAAAACCAATGATCCAGCCATGGAACTAAGACTGAAGCAACCAAGTAAGAATAAACTGGGACATAGTTGGTTCTTCATGCTCTGGTTGTTAGCACTCAATTTTTAGATCTGAGTAACTGAGCCCAGCAGGCAAGTCTGTGAGGAACGCAGAGGCACAAACCTCCGGTATAGTTGCAATTTGTGGATACAGCAAATTGAACAGGATAGCTCGTTTGTAATTTATCTGAATGTCCTGGTGATGTCCCTTGTATTTTTTGGTTTCTTTTTGCCTCTTATCTCCACTTTTCCCCTCCGTAGGTGAGGTGGAGCTGGAGGAATACTACCCCGCCTTCCTAGACATGGTGCGGAGTCTGCTGGACGGGAATATCGACCCCACGCAGTACGAGGACACTCTGAGGGAGATGTTCACCATCCACGCCTACATCGGCTTTACTATGGACAAGCTGGTGCAGAATATCGTCCGCCAGGTAGCTCATTTGATCCTGTGCTGAGTGTTTATGGGCCACACGTCTCCCTTCTATAGCCAGACGGGTTTCTGACAACCCTGTGATGCAAGGACGCACTAAACTTAAAGCAAATTCGTAGAAAAGTGATATATCTGTGTAGGGGAAACAATCTAACAGAAGTTCAGTGAGATAATTCAGCTTCCATATGGGGACCACCTTAAGGGATTTGCTTTTCCTGGCCTTTTCCATCATTTGTTGAGTTCTAGTCTTTCCAAAATTCTTCCATTCCCAAAATACACCTAAGACAAAAAGAAGAGGCCTAGCCCTTTTTACTCACATCCAGCTGTAGTTTTGTTACAGCTAAAGCACATCAGCCTCTCGCTCTTCTCTGCTAAATTTATTGCGAAGTAATGAAACAGGTGAAGTCTCTGGTGTGAAAACTTTGTTGCTTCACCCGAGGTGCGATGCTGTGCTGAGTTTTGCGCTCCTTTCATGAGTTGCTGACCGAATCCCTCTTTTTTGAACGGCAGCTTCACCACCTGGTGAGCGACGACATCTGCCTGAAGGTCGTGGAGCTGTACCTGAGCGAGAGGAAGCGCGGAGCCGCCGGAGGGAACCTGTCCTCTCGCTGCGTGCGCGCCGCCAAGGAGACCAGCTACCAGTGGAAGGCCGAGCGCTGCATGGCGGATGAGAACTGTTTCAAGGTAAGAATTTGCTGCCGGGGAATCCCAGAATGTGAGGGGTTGGAAGGGACCTGGAAAGCTCATCCAGTGCAATCCCCCCGGAGCAGGAACACCCAGCTGAGGTTCCACAGGAAGGGGTCCAGGCGGGTTTGAATGGCTGCACAGAAGGAGACTCCACAACCTCCCTGGGCAGCCTGGGCCAGGCTCTGGCACCCTCACCAGGAAGAAGTTTCTTCTCATATTTAAGTGGAACCTCCTGTGTTCCAGTTTGCACCCATTGCCCCTTGTCCTGTCACTGGTTGTCACCCAGAAGAGCCTGGCTCCATCCTCCTGACGCTCACCCTTTATGTATTTATAACCATTAATGAGGTTGCACCTCAGTCTCCTCTTTTCCAAGCTAAAGAGACACAGAGCTAAAGAGACCCAGTTCATAAAGTGACTGTGGCACTTGGGAAAAATGGGTTTGGCAGCTCCGAGGCCACAGTGGGGACAGAGAGGGCACCAGAACTGGAGCACAGGCAGGAAAGCGGCGTACTGTACTGGCTCACCAAAAAGCCACGCTGCTTACTTCTCTCCTAGCTTGAATTTGTTGTCCAAATGATTCGTGAATACCCAGCATTTTATCGGGAACCCACGTGGCCTATATCTTGCGCCTGTAACTTTATTACAGGTGATGTTCCTTCAGCGGAAAGGACAGGTGATCATGACCATTGAGCTGCTGGATACGGAAGAAACCCAGACAGAGGATCCCGTGGAGGTCCAGGTGAGATCACAGTGACTGCGGAGTCTGCTGTACCACAGACAAAGCAGATGCCTGAGGGTGCTCTCCCGCTTCTTCCTTCCAAAACGTGAGACTTTGCCAGGAGGAGAGGTTTGCCTGGGAGGTGGGAAGATTCCACGTGGGGCTGTGGGCGCTGACAGAAGTGGGTGTGTTAGCAAAAGAGCTTCAAACATAGCTCAGAGTTGAGCACGGTATCAGCAGCTGCTTAAAAAGCAGCTTGGAAATCAACTGGTTCTTTGCAGTGGTGTTTGGCTTGATGAGAACGAAACCCGACTTGAAATTTGTGTCTCTTGTGTAGCACCTGGCGAACTACATGGAGCAGTACGTTGGGGTAGAAGGGGCTCCCAACAACCAGAACGACGGCTTCCTATTGAAACCTGTCTTTCTGCAAAGGTGAGCGGGTTCCCCCTCCTGAGCCGCCCCTGCAGCAGCTGCTGCTGCTTCTTCTGCACGCGTGGCCGTGATTTTAAGTAATTTTAGGTGATGGCACAAGTGTCTCTTGGGAAACGCACTCACCGTTGAGGTCCGGAGGGGCTGCTGGGGCCCAGTGCACTGCGTTAAGAATGCCGAAGGAAAAATTTATGACCACTGCACTGAGATTTGTTCATGAAACGGTGTTTAGAATGGATTGGGACTGTGTAAGCAGTCATTTTTAGGAGAAATTTGAGGTCTAATTTGTTCCCATTTCACTGAATATTTGTCAAAAGTGTATGGAGGGAGATCCGGGAGAAAGTCTGAAGACTAAATGTGGAAATACAAATTTCATACTTGAGCTGTCAGCTCTGCTAGCTGAAAAGAATGGATAACCAAGTGTGATACGTGCCTCCTAACCCTCCTTTTCTTCTAGATTTTTCAAAAAGTTTCGCAAGTGGCAGTGTAAGCAGGTGAGAGCTCTGCGCAGCGAAGTGAAGAGCTCCTGGAAGAGGCTCATCGGGGTGGAAAGCGCCTGCAACGTGGACTGTCGGTTCAAGCTCAACACCCACAAGATGATGTTCATCATGAACTCGGAGGATTACATGTACCGGCGGGGAGCGCTCTGCCGCGCCAAGCAGGTGCATGTCCTGGTTATCGCGCTCTCTGCAGCTCGGGCAGCAGCAGAGGTTGAGGGTGGGAGCCAAAAGTCAGGTCTTGGGGCTGAATTCCTGCAAGCTACACCCAGAAGTTACTACTTTGTGTTGGGCGGAGAGCTGGTAAACGCTCTGTGCTTCAGTTTAGTTCAGCAGCCTTTTCTTTACCGTTCAAATTTTAAGGGGGAGTGTCAAAGTTTAAGAAATAGAGATCTTTAAACGCAGGTATGCGGTTTGGTCTCTTTTTTCGGTTGTGTTGTGTTGGAGAGCGGGCACATCCCAGACCTACAGGGTTTGGCTTTTTCCCAGAAACCTCTCGGTGATTTTCCCCGTCCCGTTCTCAGGTCCAGCCCATGGTGCTGCTGAAGCATCACCAGCAGTTTGAAGAGTGGCACAACCGGTGGCTGGAGGAGAACGTGACCATGGAGGCGGTTGACGTCGTTCAAGACTGGCTGATGGGAGACGAAGACGAGGAGATGGTGCCGTGTAAAACAACGTGTGAGACGGTGAACGTCCACGGGGTCCCAGTGAACAGGTACAGGGTTCAGTACAGTCGCCGTCCAGCTTCACCCTGAGCACAGACTTGTTCCTGCGACCGCGCCAAGCAGGAGCGTTGCTGGTGAAAACACATTTACTCTGAGAATAGCGGTGGGAATGCAATGTATGTATTCATGATATTTATCCAAACAGCATTTTACTTTGGATTATGTATTTTCCATATGGCGTAGACTTGTCTCCTTGCAGTGTAATCCTCCAGCCGTCGTGAAGAGACTTTTAAAAGCTTTGTGGGACGAGGGCTCTCGGCATTGCTATGCACTTTTTGATAGTGTCCTGGTGTTTGGCCACTGTCGACCAGTCCGTACTGGAAGGCTGAGTGAGGCAAACTGGGCAAACTACCGCTCGTGGCTTGGCCGGAGATGGAGCTGGGCTGGTGTTAGAGCAGATGCTGGCAGCTGCTTCCACTCCGAAGGGTTTGACGTTCCCTATCTTCCTGAATTTATGCCGTCTTGGAGCCTGCAGAACTCTTCAGTGTAACCTCCGAGTGCCGGGGGTGCTGAGAGCACCTCGGCACAGCTGCTTCGTTATCTACATGTACTAATGAGGCAACAAGTGCAGTATTTGTTCCTGGTGCTCTGGGGAGAGAAATGCCAAAACCGAGAGAAGGGTGAGCGGCGTACGAAACGCTCCGACTCTCATCGATTTCAGTATTTTGGAGCACGAACTAAGGGGAAGGAGCTCTGAGCCGCAGCGATTTGCGACGCGAAGCCCGTCAGCTCCCGCATCCGTGCTTTGTGAACTCACCACCTGCTGCGGACTCCGCTCGCATCTGGAGCTGCTTGGAGCGCGTGCCTGGGGAGGAATATCCATCGCGAGGTCTGGCCTTTGGGTTTGGTTTTAAAATCTTTTTCTTCTTTATTTTGCATGTTGGTTGGCAGCCTCTGCAGACTGCGTTCTCAGGCGCTTCGCGTTCCTTGTGCGCGCCCGGACTCCGTGGTTCTGCTGGCTTGTGCCACGTCAAGAAGGGCAGCAGATGGAGCTCTTGCCGCACGGTTTGCGCCGGGTCTGAGGTTTGTCCCAGATTCTCGGCCGTTTCTGCTGGGTCAGCACAGCTGCTGTGTTTGCAGCGACACATGGAAATCTGTAACGGGCGGAATTGGATCCAGCCGCAACCACGGTCGACGAGCTTTTCCACTGAACCGTCTACTTCTCTCGAAGCTTTTTATGAAATGAAACCTAACAAAAAGAACTACCCCGAACCGTGCAGAACACTACGTTGTTAATTGTCTGACTTTAATCTATTAAAAAATCAAGAGAATGGAGTTCTGTCTGTCCCGCAGCCCCGCTGTGACTTTGCTGGTTTGTCAGGGGCCGAGGGCGAGCGCCGTGCCCGTGTATCGCAAACGTGGTGTCTTGAGGCAGGTCCAGCCTCCTTTCCGCTCCGCTCCCAACTTTTTCCTGCCTTTTGGGGCAATAACCTCCTCGACCCTGCGATTTTTTTTTTTTTGTGGGTTTGATTTTTAGGTTTTAATTTCTGCCAGACCCGAGTAGCAGCCTGTAGGATTTGTCCTGGGTTGTTTCCACTGTACAGCATTTGGTTTTGCAATTGTCTCACTTGACAGTAGAAAAATTGGCCTTGGGGGTACGTTTAATAGAAAACTGTCCTGATTCTTTGTCTTTTGGGTTTTTTTTTTTTCTTTTTTTGCAAAATAATCTGTAGGAGGGAAGGAGGGAGGCCGGGCTCTGGCATTCTTGGCCACTTGCACAACCGCTGCCAGCGGAGGACTTTTCATCCACAGCTCGTGTTCTCATTTTCTGGGTCTCTGTTAAAATCTTGGTTACTGAAATGATCCGAAGGTTCTTCCCTGGCTCGTGTTGCAGTAAGTGATGAAAGTGATGCAGTAAGCGATGAAAGACGCCGAGCGCGTCGTCTCGCGAGGGCTGGTGGAGGAGCAGGGGGGACCAGGCGGGTGCAGAGCACAGAATATTCCCCCTTTTGCTTCCAGACAGCTCCACAAACCCCACCTCTCTGCTGTGTTCCAGTGGAGATGACAACCGTGCCAAATTTTCTGGTTTTATGATACCGAAAAATGTTTACTAGGAAATAGGTTGCAACTCGTGGCTTAAAACGCGTTTGATTCCAAGTGGACCGCGGTGCACGGGGGCGACGTGCGCCGTCCTGTTCCATCTCCCCATTTTTAAGTGTACTTCAGGTATTTTTAAGCATCCTTATTTTGTAAACCTTAATTTATAATCTGAAGGGATTGAGTAAGATTTTCACCCTGTACAGCGCTATTGTCTCCAAAGGATGGTAGGAATACACGAGTGGGATGCGCGGCAGCGCTGGTTTCAGAGCAGCTTTGCTGGTGTCCGAGGGTTTCAGCTCCACGCTGTGCATCTGCCGGCGCCACCTCGATTCAAGGGTTTGTTCTTCCATTTTTTTGAAGGATCTTTGCTTTTGGGCTTGTAATTGCTTTGCCAGCTCTTTGAATGTAGTTTTTTTTAATATTTATTTGCACATTCAAGTAAAATAAAATATTGGTTTTAAAAGTCTGCGGCTCTCGCTGTTTGAAGTTTGTTTTAAATTCGTTTAAACTTTCTGACGGTCCCCACGGAATTGTCTTGCACCTGAAACTGAATTTTGATGGTAGAATGGTAGAAAAATGCAGATGTAAAGCGGGACGAGCTCCCCTTTGAGCAGCTGCAGGATTTGTGGTTCAGATGTGCCCGCTCGCTCCAGCAGGCAGAGCTTCGACCTTACGGAGATGTTAATTTGCAGTGAGAAAAGGGAAAGAGGTTTCCTGCGAGTCGCGTGCGGCAGATATCAAGGGGGATTCTGTGTGTGCTGCCAAGCCCAACGCACCCATGGGGTGGCAGAATTGCTCTGTGCAGAAATTATATTTTATTTTGAAACCCCGGCGGCGCCAGCAAAGCGCGTCTTTCAGCAGATGGGTTTATTTCTAGCGGCACCTTTTGCCATGAGAGGTGTGGTGCAAAAATAAGGTCCAGGCCTGGCCCCCAATTACTCGCACGCTAAAAAACAGGCGTTCAAGGAAAGTGACTGATTCCAGTTCCGAAATCTATAAGCACATCTGCTACAGGTTAAGACAATACAACTGCAACCATGAAAATAACCCTCCGCCCGCCTTTCCCTCAGCCTCCCAAATTCCTGGGTAATAACATGTGTAACTGTTCCCCGTGAGCTCTGCGCAACAAATGGATGTGCAGATTTTGCAGATGAAGCTGCGGTGATGTGACCCAGATCTGATAGGAGTTTCCTTTACATCATCCTCAACACTTCCGTTGCCATAACAAAAGGCGACTCCGCTTTCTGAGCAGCCTGTAACTCGCTCGCGGGGAAACAAACGTTCTCCTAAGAACGATGATGCATCAATTGCATGGGATTGTTTGGTTTAAGTGATGGTGGTGGCGTCTCAGATGACACAGGCCACTTTACACCAGGCAGAGATCCTAGACTTGTCACATCGAGGATTTTCCTGTGCTGGGCAAAGGAAGGACCAGAGCACCCGGAGTGAAACCCCGAGACCTTGGGACGGTCTGGGGTTTCATGGTGGGGTTCGTGATGAGGAGGCAGCGCTCGAAATTCAAGGCGATGACAAAGAAAAGCAGCTTAAAAATATCTTCCAGGTTTGCAGGATGGAATAAGAATTAATGCTTTCCTAAATTAAATTAAAATTCCTAAAGGGAGTGCGTGGATTAAATATTTACTACTTCAGGGTTTCTTTTTTTTTCAATGTGTTTCCGTATCACAGCGATGCACAAAGTCTACAAGTATGATGTGTGTGAACATTAGTGTTTTTCTTCATGCTTTAGCCATGGACTAGAATCAACTCGGCCTCACTGAAACCAGAGGTACGTGCTGGCACGGAGCAGAAATAGCAAACCCTATTATTTGCCCACTGAATTTTGCTCTTTCAAGCCTTAAAAGACACACGGGACAGAGCAGGTGGTGTTTGTACCCTCCCTCCGAGCTTTCAAATCCCCGGCCTGTTTTCCAGCTTGACACGGTTCGGGTTCAGAGCCATGGAATAAAAGCGCCTTCTCCCAGGAGATGAGCTATTGCACAATGAATGACTTTTTCAAACCAAATCGTTACCCCCACAGGGCAGGGATCACACGACTTAAAGAGATGTTAACAGGCCGTGACAAACCTCTGGCAATAGAATTTTCAAGCAAGCTGTTCTGCATCTAAAACAGTCACTAAAGATCACACAGCATCTGAAAAAATGAAGGATACGGCAATGAGTAACCCCGCTCTGCTCCACTCCAGAGACCTGGCCATAGGAAGCAGGGCTGTGATTTGCACACTATCTGAACCTGATTGCGTCTAATTTTTTGCATGCAGAGCATGGAAAGGATCCTGGTTGAAGCATGGAAAATACGTGGCCGCGTGAGTCATTCTGTAATGGTTCATAAATCCTGAGAGAATCACAAAAGCAAAACATCTAACGTTGCATCTTCCCTGTCCCTGCCAGTGGAACTCCACCTCTCAACACGCTCGGCGCAGGGATGTGGGAATATGGTGAAAGCAAAGGAAATAGGATCATTTTCTCCTTGGAAAAGAAGAATCTCATCAAACAGCAGCCAGGCTCAGATTTGCAACCTTCACAGAAGAGGCCATTCATAAACCGAGGAGAAAGAAACGAACTGCTCCTTGGGTTGCCAAACCAAATTCACAGTTCCTACTGCCCGGCTCCAGCTTCTGTCTTCACTCCCTTGCAGGGGACTGGAGAGCAAAACCCTAAAAAGCAACAACCACGCAAGCTCCGACCTCCTGCCCCACCGGGAACTGGTCACACTGGGGCGATGGGAGAGGATTTAGGACTTTCCCAGCAGAGCATGGAAGGGATTTACACTCTCAAGGAGTTAGAGAAGTGGGGAGCAACCAGCAAATGTTATAGGTAACGTCTGCCAGTGCCTCCTGCAATGTTACAGAATCATGGGATAGTTTGGGTTGAAGGGACCTTAAAGCTTCCCCAGTGCCCCCCCTGCCATGACAGGGACATCTTCAGCAGCTCAGGTTGCTCAGAGCCCCGTCCAGCCTGGCCTGGGATGTCTCCAGGGATGGTTCATCCACCACCTCTCTGGCCAACATGGGCCAGGCTCTCCCCACCCTCAGGGCCAACAATTCCTTATATCCATCCCGAATCTCCCTCCTTTAGTTTCAAACCATCACCCCTTGTCCTGTCACAGCTCACTATACGAGTCGTTTTCCCTGCACAACCAGCAGCTCTGAGCAAACGCAGAGCACTCAGCCCTCGCTGGGGTTTAGTGGGTAGAGGCTGCACATCTCTGGAAAAACACAACTCCTCTCGGGTAAGAGTGACAGAAACTCACCATTATCTACCCAAAAGCAGAGGTTTCCTGTGCACCCTTGTCAGGCCCCTTTCCTGCTGCTCCCTGTGCCCCGGGTGGTTTATCAGCGGAAGCGCCGTGTTTCTATCAAGCCCGTCACTTTGTATGTGATGGCACTTCAGGATGGGGCTGGTTCTTTGGAATGCAAATAGCTCCAAACCACAAGACTTTTGACCAACCTCTGCAATGAGATCAAGAAAGAAGGTACAGGAGCTTGGTCTCCTGGTTAGCCAGGGGGGCAGGAGCAGAAATAAAGAAACAAGAGAACTCTGAAAGGCTCAATCTGACCTGGAGACTGCAAGAGGGACACTAAAAACCCTTAATTGCCACAACACGGGCCCTGGGTAATCCCTGGTACCTGCTCGGTTTGTGTTACCAGGCAGCATTTTGAATCAGGGTGTGGGGAAAGTCCTCGAATCTCCCACAGAGCCACTTGCTCTCTGTTGAATGGAAGGATGCTTGACACAGGAGGTCACAAGTTCAGTTTACACTCCAAACCAAATTCAAACTGCATCAAATCTGACTACGTTTGTTATTTCCAGGAGCAGGAAGGAGGCCCAAATGAGTCACTTGAGCCATCGGCTCGCTCTGACGTGAATTACAGCCCCAATATACGCTGGATCCGGATACGTCCGTCCCTCCCCGTCCTGCATTTGGCACTGGAGCGAAGTCTCCGCTTGGTCAGCGCATCGTGACGGTCCCCTGGGCTTCTCATACTTCTCCTGCTGCTTCCGCGAGTTAAGGGCTGGAGAAGGCAATGCGTGAGTGGGGTGAGCGCCGCTGTCCGTCCCGCGCATCCCACACCGACATGGGGACCCTCAGGCTGGGGCTCCTGCTGTGCTGCGCCTTCTGGGGACTCTGCCTGGCCTCTCCAGACTACGACGGTGAGTGCGTATCTTTGGGTGAAAAAGTCACTGATTCCGGAAACACCGGATACTTAGTACCTTTATAAGACCCCCGAAAACTCAATTTTTAAAGCCGTCGCATGGGAGCGCGCTCTAATTGAGATTCGCACGTGCTGTAGTTGGAGCAGGAGGTGGTGGAAGGTGATACGGAAGAGAAAGAAACCGGGATGGAAAAAGATGGGAAGAGAAAGAATTTTTTTGAGGAGGCGTAATGCAGAGAGCACTTGAACCCGAAACCTGTAGCTAAAAGTTAGACTCCCGCAGCCTTGACTTTATCCTGGAGCAGCCCCAGATCTCAGGGTTCTTGTGAAACCAAGGAGAAATTGCCCTCTGGTTCCCCAGGCCTGCTGATAATTGTAAAACATTCACAATCAGCTGTGAGATGTGGGAAACCACACAACAGAGACATGGTGTGAGTTTTCAGTAAGGTTGCTGTTGGTTACTCCTGCACACCTAATTCCATTCACCAGCTTTTTCTACTCATCACACAACGGCATTTTACAGTATACGCCCATTTCTAGGGATCCCAACTTAAAACGCAAACCTTAGCGTGGTGTTACGGTGTTATGGGGTGTTACGGTGTTATGGGGTGTTACGGTGTTATGGGGTGTTACGTGTGTAGCCTGCTCTGCAAAGTACAAGCGTAACTGCCCGAACAGCACGTAACAGACCGTTTTCTGTCAGATTACTCCCAGAACAGCACCAACGAGCAGGTAACGACACCGGAGATCACACCATATCCCCGAGCCATCCCCGGAGAAAAGGCCACCATCAACAACATCACGTACCTGCTGCTCCCCAAGGCCACGCGCTCGCAGCTGGGCAGTGCGGTCACGGTGCGGCTCATCCCCTGCCTCTACACCCTGGTTTTCCTGCTGGGGCTGCCTTCCAACGCGCTGGCGCTCTGGGTGCTGGCCACCCGCTCTGAGAAGCTCACCTCCACCGTCTTCCTGCTGAACCTGGCCGCGGCAGACCTGCTGCTCACCCTGGTGCTGCCCTTCAAGATTTTCTATTATTTCCTAGGGAACAACTGGCCCTTCGGGGAAGGCCTGTGCCGGCTCAGCACCGCGTTCTTCTACGGGAACATGTACTGCTCGGTGCTGCTGCTCACGTGCATCAGCGTCGACCGGTACCTGGCGGTGGTGCACCCTTTCTTTTCGCGCTCTTTCCGCACCCCTGCGTTTGCCGCTGGCGCCTGTGCTGCCATCTGGCTCTGCGCCGCCGTCCTCACGCTGCCCCTGACGCTGCAGCGGCAGTCATACCCCCTGTACGGCACAGACGTCACCCTCTGCCACGACGTGCTGCCCCGGCACCAGGACGAGGGGTTTTATTTCTACTACTTCACCTGCCTGATCGCCTGCGCTTTCCTCGCTCCGCTGCTGGTGATGCTGTTCAGCTACTGCTCGGTGCTGCGAGCCCTCCTGGGCAGCGGGAAGAAATACTCTTACTCTATCAAGCTCACGGTTCTTGTGCTGTTCATGCTGGTGGCCTTCTACACGCCCAGCAATGTTCTCCTCCTTGTTCACTACTCCAGCTATAACTCCAAGCTGTACGGCAACCTGTACATCGGCTACATGGTGAGCCTGGCCGTCAGCACCTTCAACAGCTGCGCTGATCCCTTTGTCTACTACTACGTGTCTGAAGATTTCCGCGAGAAGGTGAGGAGGAGATTCTTCAGGCACAGCAAACAAAACACCACATCCCTAAAAACCTCCAAGGAAACACTCCCTCCAAAAAGTTCCAAAGATTCCCTGGTGTGAGGCTCCATCCCAGCTCCCCAGGCACTCACAACATACCATGGGGATGAGATGAAGACAACACCGAGATCCCACGAGCTTCATCCAGAGCAGCGAGCGGCATTCCCCAGGAAACAAGTCCTTTCTCCTGCCTGCACAGCTAAAATTGAATAAACCTGGGCCACAGGATTCCTCGTGAAGTGTGGAGTCCAGACAAGATGTGGAGTTCTGAACACAGATAAATCTGCTACCAGGACACTGCATGCAGCTTCTCGACCCGTCACACATTGCCAGGGACGCTCTTACCTAGCTCTGGTTTTCCTAATGCGTTTTGCAGACCTATTGCTACGCGTGTTCTAATTTCCTTTTTCTGCTACCGACTTGCTCGCTGTCCTTTGCCTTCACGTAAAACTGAAAAAGAACAGGCAAAAGCAAATTTCTTGCAAAAGCAGATTTCTAACCATCTCAAAAGTACTAAGAAGTACCTATGTGAAAGGTGCTGTCCCGAACACAAATATTCTGTCAAGAGAATGGAGAGCACTGGCTTTTCTAACAAATACATTCTTGGCTTTGATGAGTAAGCAACACCATAGTAATGTCAGCCCATTTTTGTAACAAATGTAAAAATCCTCTTCCCTAATCCCTATTTTTGCAAGTGACTCTTGGCAGCCATAATTTCTTTGGTGCAAAGATTGTATTAATGGAGTTGGTTTTTTTTTAATTGTGTCTCTTGAAGGGAAACATTAAAGAAGGAATTGAGAAAACCCTTGCTCTAGAACTCCACGGTTCTTTTACTGGAACCTGCTGCAAATTGGACAAAACGCAGCCGGCTCATCTCTCAGACACAAGTAGGGCACAGCCCAGCAAGGTAGAAATTGAGCAATAAACCTCCTTAGAGTTCCTGAATTCTTTAGTTTTACTGGTGCAGACACAACTCCTGTCCTCACCATAACAACAACCTACGATGTGAATAAGAAGAGGCAGACGAGATTGTCTTAAAACCAGTTTTTAATAAAATATTTATCATAATCTAAACCAAAACCTTTTCCAGACTCAGACTTGCTAAGATTTGCGTGAACAAAACAAAAACGGTCATAGAACTTTGCGTGTACACGTACGCACGGGGGCGGAACGCGGATGAAAACTCGAGGCCGTGTCCTTTGGTGCAGCCCTGCACACGTGGACACGTCAGGGCTGCCCATGGGAGAGCCGCTGCAGCCAGGGCTATTGCCACCCGGGCAGAAATAGCAAGTATTATACTAAAAAAAAAAAACCCCAAATCCCAACTGAGCTGAGGTTTTCTAAATAGATGATCTACTCACAATAATGAAAACCAGGTTATTGCGCATTAAATGTTGATAGTTGATGTCAGCAAAGCAAGTGCTGTTGTTTCAATCATGTTCTTCGAGCAAAGTGAACGTTCTTCTGGTATTTGTTTTCTACTGAGGCTGATTAAGAAAGAGGGAAAGAGGCAAGACCAAAACACTTGGACAACAAAGAACAAGGGAACTATTGCTTTAAAATAAATACCATGGCAATGATTACTCTGCATAATGTACAGTTACAAATTATATATAAATATTAATTTCCTTGAAAGGATTGCAAGCACAAATCACTGATAACTAGCACTGCCGCAGCTATTCAGTAACATAAATTGATGGCAAGTAGGAATCTCTGTTTCTTACAACCCCACTGGCACTTTTCTCCTTTTGCAATGAGGGACCATCAGAAAAATTCCTTAAATAAAATGACTTTATTTAAAAAAAAAACCCTACAGAAAGGAGCTAGTTTGGTGTGGTAAGACCGGGGGGAGGCGGAGGCTGCCAAGAGCAGCTGGACCAGTGACTTCTCGGAAAGTGCCAAAGCTGCAAAGAAGCGCCCAAGGTGATGTTGGGCTCTAGAACCCATCACCTCGCACACACGGTCCTGTCTCTGGTCAAGGACACTAAGGCTGCTCTGCCTTTGCCTTCTGAGGCTCCAGGTCTCTCTGGCTTTTCTCCTAGTTGTAAAACAGAAGCAAAACTCCTCTGCCTCACAGAGAGCCCCCCCAGAACAAGGCCGTGATTGATGGGTTGGCACCGGTGGGAGGAATTACTGAGCTGGCAGCAACGGGGAGATGTCTGCGCCGTGAATTAGTGCGTTACATGTACCAGAGCCTGAGGAAAGTGAATTAAGTCAGGTTTAACACTTGGCTGAAACTCCCTACTTTCATCGCCTTGTCCCCAGCGGTGATGCTGTCTGACTGCCCAAGGAGCTATGAGAGGACCAAGCAATATAAAATTATTTCGAATATCTATCCAGAAGTATGCAACGGATAAGACAAGGAAATTAGAGCCAGAAAGGGACAGAGGACAGGAGGCCGAAGAATCCAGAACACAGGCCCCATCTTCTGTGGAAAGCCGGTCACACAGACATGACCGGGGTGACTACATGTCTCATTCTCCCTGACTCAAAGCATTAAACAGCTGAGGCTGGAACCAGCAAACAGCAGGGTTTGTATTGTGCAGCTTTGATATTTAGAAAAGAAAAAAAAAAACACCTCTTGTTGCAGCTCACACTAGGTCTGTTATTCACCCAGGGGATAAATATTGACTCAGTCCTGTGTGTGTACACAATAGCCAGTGTCTGCCAGGCCAGTCGCTTACAGGAGATGGAATTTAGTTCAAAGGCATCTATTTACCTGCCAGACAGGAACGCGGCTGCCAGCGCTTCCACTGCGCTGCGTGGACGCCGTGATGCACGCTGGACAGACGTGGCAAAACCCTCTCCCGAAAAGCGGTGGGTACATACGGGCGGCGCGGCCACGTCGAGATCCGTCGAGGAGAGCTCAGAGCAGCCGAAGGAAAGGCTGGAAACTCGCCAGCAAAGCAGTTCTGAAATTTCTGGGAACTTCAAGACCTAGACCTTCATCATGTCAACTACATTCTGCAAATATCTGGCCCCAGACAAAAAGCACTGGAAACTACACATGCCCAACTCCTGGGATACCTCCTGTTTTGTCCCCATGTGGACGTTTTTCTGGAACAAAATTGCCTTGATTCTGGAATGGAATGTCTATACTGGGATATATTCTTGTCATGGTTCCTGTGTAAATAAGCCCCAAAAATGAATGGAACTGGGCTTTTTCCTGTTTCCATTCACCAATAAATACCCTCAAAAGGAGTTTCCACCCTGCTCTGGGTCCTGGTAACAATAGAAGTGGGAAGATAAAATATTAATGCTATTTTGCAACAGGCAATTGCATGTAACTCCTCCAAAGAGAACAATGCTGCTCCAGGCAGGAAGGGAAACCAAAAAATCTTGGCTCCTGTACTTTTGGAAACAGAAAGCTTTTGTTTTTTTAGTTTTTTACCACACAGCTTGGGGCAGGTTGGTCTAAGGGAGTCCAGCCTCTGCGACACCAGTGATTCGTACAGCCCAGCAGAGCCAGGGCCTCCGCACAGATTTCCACACCCAGAACAACCATTGCACAGGGACCCTAGTGGGAGCAGAACAAAAGTGATCGGTGAAGTCAGGGAAGCATTTCAAAGGGCTGCACCTTGGGTCAAGCTTTATTTTGATGTCACCAAGGAGGAAAGGGGCTGAGAAGGCTCAAGCAGCCCTTACCAGCACACAGTGCAGCGTGAAGAAGGCTCACCCACCTCATCCTCGGCACAGCCGGGGTTGGCAAAGCCACAAGCCTCAGCCACACGGTGGACAGTCAAACCTTCCAGCCCTGACAGCGGATTTCAGTTTTCTCTTGTAAAACATACCTCTCAACAACTTTCCTGAACAAGGAGTCACCAGGGAAGTTTGTCTCTTGTGAGACATTGTGGGTGCAGCAGATTTACAGGCTGGGGAAGGTGATTAACCTCTTGCTGTGTCATAATTGGCAAAACACATCGACTTTTATTATTATAATTGGAGAGAAAACTTCTCAGCCATCTTTCCTCAAACAGCAGTTCAGCTAAGCACAAGGCCTGGACTTAGCTTCTAAATGTAGCTAGGAAATGGCGTGTGCGGTATCCTGATAGCAGAGAAAACACTTGGAAATGGTCTATAGGTTTGAATTCCAGCCCCTGTTTTCCTCACCTAGAGGGCACAGCACACTGGTCTCCCACCCCTGGAAGTACTCCCAAGAGGGTGCACAAAAGGCAGGAAAATGGACAGAAAAAGAACGCTGAGTGTCCCCCTTAGCGCTCCAGATCCCCCCACGGGGTAGCAAAGCCTACAGTTCTGAGTGCGTCGGGAAGTAGTCATCATTCGGTTTCTGTTCTGCAGCAGGTCATCTGTAGGAACAAACTCGTACAGGACTTGATTCTGAGCCTCTTCTCTTCCTTTAAATTATATATTTCTGTTGAAGAGAGAACAGAACGAAGAAAAGTCACTTGCCCATCCTTGTTAAAGAGTAAGCCTGTTGTACGAATTTTGAGGAATTTAATACATTTGACCTAAGACATGAGTTAATCCATGTTATGTTGACTCTCAAACCAGATTTACGATCCCCTGCTCACCATTCTACTGTGGTCACTACTTCCCGAATCTTGTCCTCTTCTTTTAACGTGCTCGCTGTTGTCAGTTCTGCCACAATCTCAAAAACGTCGGCTTCTGACGCGTAGGGGTCTGGGTCGTATTCATAGGAGTAGTACGACAGGTCTGTCTGTGGCGGAGGACCTTCCTCTGCTGGAAAGGAAACCACAGCACCTCAGGTTGTGCTTCAGCCAAAAAACCTGCATTTCAGCACCATATACAGCATGACAGAGAAGGGGAATGACATCAGAGGAAAGATATACTTTAGCACAGTCACGCACGGCTGAGAAACTTCCATCATTTAAGACAGGAACTGACACATCACAGGCAGAACAGATATTTCTCCTCCTTGCATTCACTCCAGTCCACACGCAGACACCAGCAGGTCAGCCACACAGCACGTATCCCACTCAAAACCTCGCTGTGCTGGGTGGTTGCTCACTGTCTGGAGGGTACGACTGCAAGATAAAACTTCGAGGAATTTCAACCGGTTCCTATTTTCTAAACTGTTCCTCAAGCCAGCCCAGCTGTCCACCTTTCCTGTTTCCTTTCTGTACACACTACTCTAATCCAAACCAAAGCAATCACTGAAACATCGTTGTTGCAGGGAGGAAAATTCCCCCTTCTCTCGCCCTGCAAAGTTGGCTTTATTTATAGAGAACACTCATCAAGGCCTTTGAAAATGTTTGTTCTCTAGAAATAAAATATCTGAAGGCTCTTCCCTGTTGCCTCCCACATCCTCCCAGCAACGGGCTCAGCCCTCGGCAAGGGAACGCCTGCCCAAAAGCAGAGTCAGGCTCTGCTTTCACTTCTTCTTGGCCTCCCCCGTGTGAGAACCTGCCAGATCATGAGCTCGCTCTATGAATGGATGATTGCTATCCACCAGGGACGGAATTAACATCACAGACCTCGCTCTTCCCAGGAATGCAGCGCTGGAGTCAAAGCAAAGATGAAAAGCCGACATTTCCCGCTGCATACAAACCACTCCCCCACCTCCAAATGTCTGTGCTTGAGCCAACGTTTGCTGAATGCCGATGGGGTGAAAGGAAAAATGGCCCATTGCCAGTTCAATCAATCCTCAAAGAACCACGGTCCTGGGAATAACGCGCCTGGCAGGGACTGTTGAGAGATGACCCCACCTGGAAGCAGAGTTCACTTTGCTACGAGCTAGTGATGGCACTTAATTTTTTTTTTTTCAATAATAACACCACCAAATACTATAATTACACCAAGAATTTTCTTCCAGCTGCCAGCCCTTCTAACTGCTAGAGCAGAACTGTACAAATGACACAGCGTCAGCACCGCAGCAGCTCTGAGACCCCCCCAGTTCTGCCGCACCACACTCGGACACGGCTTTTCCAAACACATGGAGAACCAGAACGTCACCATGATATCAACATGCTGCCTTCCAACAGACTCAGCTACACATTTAGCACTTTCTGCAGAGATTTAGGCCATTTCACAAGAGCGTTAATGATCTATGGAAGCAATCGAAGCACCACTTCAGAGAACTACCGAGGATTCCTGAGGCTCTGAAATCCACCCAGATTTTTGAAAGGCGTTCTGAAACGCTTTGACAATGCTGCAAGAAGCGCTGCGTCCCGATTCTGCCCACCTCTGTGCGATAGTTTGCATTCAACAGCATGACTCAAAAGCTGCAGTTCATTCTAGCAAACTCACTGGTGTCTGGAGAACTACACTGCGAGTTTGCGTGTGCCAGAGTGAGCCCCAAAATGTTCTGAAGCTCCCGCACTTTGCTGGACAGAAGCTGCTCCTTGTCGTTTCCATCGCTGGGGTAACACGGACAAGAACTAACAACGAAAGCGTTGAGCAAACCACGCTGAGCCTGCACAAGTCATACGGCAAATCCAAGGACTTCGGACAATATAAACACCACGAGGTTCTCCAAGAAAATGGTATTTCCTGCAGATTAACACACTGAGACGGTTTCACCAACCTGCCCCTGAGCTTGATTTGGCTCCTGGAGTTCTGCACCCTTTTAGGAAACGGCAGATTTAGACATGGCTCATCAGAACTCGCACTAGAAACCCAGAGCACCTGAGCCGACTTAAACCAATCACATGCTTCAATGCTAACGAACCAGTGAGTCCAAACGAGCCCCGTGTCTAAGGAGGGATTCATTCATTTGTTAAACTTTGATTCATGTACCGTGTGGTTGACCTGAGAGGAGCCCAGAGGATTAATGAAAATCACATGCTGGGCGCTTTTCCTGACGCAGGATTTAGTCAGTTTGATTTTTGAAAGCTCACTCTGCCATGGCTGTTCCGTTCAGAGGAGTATCTGGCTCAATTCGAACACTCGCCCATCCTGGAACAAACCCAGCTCTAAATGCTTGTGCTTTGACATGGATATCCTCACGGCATACAGGTTTGTTAACCGAGCATCCATACAAAAATGCCACACAGAAAAAAGATATCAGAATTTCCACTTATTGGTAGCCTACCGAGCCACCATTGTTATTGTCTGGTTAGAACAGAAATCACATTTTTTTTTCCCAGGTAACCATATTTTTACTATCAAAGTTTCATTACTTATTATTGAAAATAATAAATAAAGAGGAGAGACATTAAACACTAAGATTGAATAAGCTACAGGAATAGTCATAATGGATTATTCACTATGCTTTTGCACCTGAATAAGAAAACTGGCCCTCAGTTTCTGTAGAGCAAAAGCAGAGAACAGGCCAGTGTCCCTCAGGTTGGACACATCCTAGTCCGAGCTCCGGTGTGTGAGGGGGACAAGAGAAGACACAGAGTCTTCTCTTGAAGAATTAACTTGTTTTACTGATTTGTTAGAAGAGTTAGAGGCCAGGGGAAAATTAATGAGTGGAAAGCAGCCAGGAAAAATGTAGTCCAGTTTATTTACTAGAAACAGCATGAAACAAACTATTCTATTGACCCTCCGCTGCTTCTTGGTGAGATTTATTGTGAGCCATGAGCAAGTTCGACATGAGTCTTGGAAAAAAAGTGTAGGAATATAAGCACCAAATAAAAGGAGCAGCCAAATTCCTGGCTACTCCATCCACTGACCTTCACATTTTTGCTCACTAAGGCCCTTTATTCCAAATAGCAGCTATGAGAGAATTAAGACTGCCAGCTCAATTTCTGCACAGAACTGCTAGAGACCAAGTTAATCCACCTGGACTCTAGTTCTTGCCATGGTTTGGTCTGTTGTCACATTCTGTTCAGTTGCTTGTTGAACCGCATTACATCAGCCTGGTTTTAAATGTCATCTTTCCAGCTTAATATCAAAGAAAAGACCCCAGAGTGTGCATTGCCCACACATGCCAAGGCTGAGCAAAGAGGAGGGTGACGTGCCCAACCCCACGAAGATCTAAAAGATGAAGAAATTCAGCATCTTTACTCGAATCTGTTAAGAGCTGTCTATACTTGTATACGGTGCTAGGATAAGCTTTATTCTTGCTAAAGAAAAAGGCCTCGGATAAACGCAAAGGTGTGATAGTACCTGCTGGAGTTTGTTGAACAGGGGGTTGCTCAGCTGTGTGGGAGTGTGTCTCCCTTTCTTCTGGCAAATTCTTAGCTGTAAAGAAAAAAAATAAATGCACCAGTCACGGAATTTGTTAATGAATCCGTAGAAAATATTGGTGTTTCCAGAAATGGGATATTCTCTTCGCTGAGCTAGTATACTGCTTATTGAAAGCCCAAGCAGAATCTCCAAAGAATGTTACATTTAAAGGATGTAATTTTTATCTAGGATTATTCACTTCAGATGAAACAGTATCACTGATTTTCTCTGAAGTTCATTCTGATTGGTAAAACATATTCATAAAAAGAGAAAACCAGTTATTCTGATCTAAGTGGGGAAAGCAGCTGCTCTTATAACTCAATCCCCTTTAGTACACGTAGCAAAATAATACATAGGAGGTTCTGAATTCTCGTATTTTCCCTACCACATGCATGTAATTATCATCTGCTTAGACAAGGATTTGTAGTGTTCTGCAACTAGATCGTAACGGAAAAGGGAATTGAACGAAACCTACAGGCAGAACATTGAGCCATGGGCATCTGTTCTATCCTGGTATTATTCCTGCACGATGCTACTTCCATCTGGCAATGGTTCGGGTAAATCTGGCCGTCTGATCCGCACACTGGCTCCCCATCGTAGCCGCAGTCTCGCGAACACATGCACTGCTCAAAATACTCGTCCTCCAAGCAGCCAAAAATGTTATTGCATGGTCCAGAGTGAACAAAGCCTGAAAAGCAAACAAAACCATCCAAAGCAATATTTTTGAATAGCGTGGGGAAGGGGAGGATGGAGTGGCAGTTTTCTTCTCTTTCTCTGATGCAAGTTTTCGTGCTGGATTCCCTAAGACTGCTTGCAGGAATTTACGAACTTGATAGAATAAAAAGCTCTGGGAATAAAGCTGTCTTTCTGAAAGAACCACATTGCAACAGATTCCAGATAGAGGATAAAACAACCATTTTGTATGACACAGAAGACAGAAAGGAATGTATAGTTTCTGGGGAAAGTTATTCCATTCATTGATGCACGAAATTGTTCAATCTTCCTAGAGTTAATGGTGGAATCTATTGCAAGATATTTTAGGGAAAGAAAATGAAACTGCATTTTAAATCATTTTTACCTTTATGTTTATTAACACATCTCATCTTGTGCAGGTTCTTCCAGAATTATCTATTATATATTTTGCCTCTGAAGCAAATCATAGTCGCTTTGGTGACTGAAGAGCAGGATACATTGGTCTGCTACCCCACAAAGCTTTTTAAAACTTCTGCTAACACAGATACTGAAATAGAGCATTTCTCTAAATATAATTTTGCGTTCTGAACTCCTGGAAAGTTTGTCTGTGGGCTCTATTTTCCAAAAAACAAAAAAAAATAATAATAAATCTGCTTGGCTTTGGTGCAACTTACCAACCCATTGGCTGGCTGAGCTCTCCACCTCATTGCAGGTCGGCCCATCGCAGAGCTCCCGAGCCAAGGGACTGTTCTCGCTCACGTTGTAGAAACGAGTTGCTTCAAAAGCTGCAGGCCAGCAAGAACAGGAATCCCAGCTGAGCCTCGTGCCGAGAGCTCCAACACTGGCAAAAAAATCAAAGGCAAACAGGCACCTACCTGGCTCATAGTAATCGTACACTTTGATAGGAACGGGAGCTGTTTTCCCAACTATGTGCTCTCTGAAAGCTTGAAACTTCACACAGGTCATGCACTGGCTGGGAATCTGTATGAAATGATGGAAGAGACTCATTGTAACAAAAAACTGCATTTTAATTGAAGAGAGAGACAAGTAAGTGGAGTGTGTGCTCGTAAGTTAACACTTGGGGAGAATGAAGACTCCTCCAGCACCATGTAGGTACAGAGAGAGATCTCATCTTCCACTCTCTGTGCTGTCAGATCTAAATTACACTGCATTTTCACTCCAGCCATTTAGCGATGCTAGTTGTACCTGAAGGTGAGATTATTTTGAGGCAAAAACTAAAGAAACTAAAGAAAAAAAGTCTTTACCTCATCAAAATAAAAAAGGACTTTTCTTCCATCCACTTCATATCTTTTTAACCCAATTTGCTTGTTCATCAATAACTGGGAAAAACAAAACAAAACCAACAAATAAAAACCAGGTTTAGTTTAATCTCATTTTATAGAAAACAGGTTGAAATTAGAGATTAAGAAAGATTGTAGACTGTTTAGAAAACTGATCAGACACTAAACCCCAGGGATTTCTTCTGCTGGAAAAGGACATCAGTCAATCAATCATTACCGTTTTGATCAATGGTATTCAGAACACATCTATCGCATGAGAAATACTTAATCCAAAAACTGAGGAGAATGACCGTCTGTGGAAGAGGACTCCTGTGTTTTAATCCCAGTTTGGGGAGCGAAGGAAGGGCCAGAGCAGTAACTTCTGTTCTCCAAACCATCCTGTCCCTTTATCTTCTCTGTCAGACAATCCCATTAATGACACAGGGGTAATATTTCCTTAGCTCTTTTTTTTTTTTTAAATATTCCTAAGTAATTTTGAGATCTTAGAATAAAAACTTTGCGGAAAGGAGAACAAAGCATAATTATCATTATGCATTAGCAAGAATGACATAAAGCAATAAGCATTTCTACTGAAATTTGCCCAAACCTGCTACCAACAGCTTTAACTGTGAATTTCTTCAGCATAGTGCTTCTAGTTGTAAAACCCTGCACGCAGCTTCCTGCTATCGCTGTAACAAGCACAGGAACATGTGTTTAAGTCCCACACAATATGGAAAGGGCCAATTTAATTTGTCCTTATAATTTTAGGGGCCTGATGGTGGCTGTTATTACTCAGCAGTAGATGGCTGCAGACAGTCCTTTTATGAGGGCTCGGAGAGGCTGGCGCCACCGCGAAATGCTCAGCTCAGCTAAAGTTGCATTTTTCTGGTGAAGTTTGATATATACCAGCCCGTGGTGACCTCCCGACCTTGTCGACACCCAGCATTATTAGAAGGATTTGTGGCTGCGCAGCCAGGGGGGCTGCCCTCGACGTGCACCGTGGCGTTCATTAACCAGCCCCACTGCACGTGGGTCCGCGCTGGGGACGCTGCTCCCTTGGGAGGGCAAAGAGCCAGAAAGGAAATGCGATTTACAGCCCTGCCCCTCCTCACCAGGAGAGGGGAACCAGAAAACACAGCGGTGGGAATCACAGGGCGTCGCTGAAGGTGGTGTCCAAAATACAAAGGTAGCACCAGGTCTTCAGCGGAAGAATTTCATTTTTGGCAGCGTGATTTGGAGACACATTCGATAGCCAGGAGTAAATCACAGGGTTGTATCTGCATCTTCACTGCCTACCTATACATGTGCTTGAGCTTTGTCTCCATATTTTTACACATGCAAAGGGTTTCTGCAATAAGAAAAATGGAATTCAGCTCTTTAAGGGGAACATTCCCCCCTGAAGATGGAATAACCTTCCCAATTTAGCTAAATCTCCTACTGCCCAAAGGAAGTAATTCAGTTCTGGTTATGGAAATAGAAGGCCCAGCACTGACTCCCAAGTGCAAAATCCTCTCTCCAAATCGAGGCACCGACTACACAGTCTTTCACCCAAAGAACTTCCAAACCAGTGGGGTTTGAACCAGCTTTTTTGTATCTTATGGACTATAGAAGTGTGCGCTGCATGGAGCACCCGACATCCTTCTGAGATCTGCAAGGACTTAACTCGGCTCAACTCTGTGCTGCAGCAGCTCAGCCTTCCCAGTTCAGAGAGAATCGGCCCCTTTGCCCTTTAGGGCAGGGGGGGAAAGGAAAAACCAAACCCCACGTCTGCTCCTCTGTGCCCTGAGAGATGTGGCTACGCTGGACTCTGCTGCTCCTCTACCCACTGAGGCAGGAACATGAGATCCTGGCAGGGGACAGCACAACCCTGCTTAGTGCTCCCTCCAGCGTAATGAAGATAAAGTGATTAACAGAAGAGATCTTCTGGAAGCAAAATACTTTTTAGCTCTTTACCAGCTCTCAAGGATGCAAGAATTTTACACCTCTTTAATTACATAATCCTTAAAACCCACCAGTGAATACGCTGTAATGCTTCCACAAAATAGAAAGGAAAGCTGAAGATTATAGTTCATCTCCCCTAGAGGGCTGGCTGGGTAAGAGGCACATTCTGTCCACCTCACTTTGGCTCGCAATAAACATGATGTTCTCCCAAAAGGGAAGAGGAAAGGAAAAAAAAAAGGGCAAAAAATTCCAAGACACAGAGCCTCCAAAGAAATGGAATCCAGATGTTGGAGATAACACAGCCCACTAAGAAGCCATAAACAGCTCCTGGTAGAGCACATTTGCACTTCAGCATTTGCAAATGGGTTTCATTTAATTACTGCGCACTGTGCTCAGTAATAAACCTTCCTTTGGCCAAGTTCAGTAAATTCGCTGATCTTGCTCAGAACATCTGTTTACTCATTTCAGATAAACATTTTTTGACAAGTGAAATCTCCTGCCCCCCTAATTTTAATTGTACCTTTTTGGACAGTTCTCAACATTCAACAGCATTTGCTTCCTATTCCTCCCCAAAGGGAATCCCTGACAATTAGAGCCAGATCCTGGCCCAGGATCATGTCTTGCGGTTCATGACAACATCTTACCTGCTCTAGGCTCTCAATATCTGCCCGAAACCCTGAGAACAACGGCACTTCCAAGACAGCCATGTTAGAAGATCCAGAGTGCAGCCACCTTCCCAGGAGAAAAAAAACAAAGAGAATAAGAATGAGAACAAACTCAGGATCCAAGATATTATAACAAATGGCTACATGGACAACTCAGGATGGAAAACAACCGAAACAAACTTCAGAGGAGAAACAATTAAAAGGATCTACTCTTCTTTGAAGGACTTGTCAAAAGGCATGGCCTACTTGGCTTTACAAAATCCTTTTTTCTCTTTTGTAAATTTTGTTCTTCTTTCTCTGCCTTTGACATAAACTTAGCACTAAAATTATCAATGCCAGCAGATGATGCTCGTGAATGTCCGTGCAACAACTCTGTCCTGCAACCCACAGTTATGGTTGGCATCCTGCATGTGAGGTGTTCTTACACTGCTTGAGATACGGAGAGTGCAGCAAGAAAGCATTTTCATTTTATTTTACAGGTATTTTTCCTGTATCAATGAATATATCGCTATGGATGTGCTGATCAGCAAACTAGACAGTCTCTAAAACCAGGCAGGACACGATGCAAACTGGCATTCCCTACCTCGTGCACGTCTCCAGCATGACTTTGTATTCCTGATGGTCCTGATCTGAAGCTGGGTCATCGTCATCCCCCAGTGCCCTCTCTCTGTGCAAGGCCTCAGAGTAATTCTCATCTGGAGAGACAGACCGCGGGAGATTTGGAGCTTGAGGGTGCTGCTCTGACTTGGGCTCCTTCAGGTTAACCAGGAGCTGGAAAGCTGGTTTGGCAATAGGATCGGGTACATTGTAAGTGACATCAATCTGCAACAGAAAGCGGGGGGAAAATGAAACAAGTCAGTGTAATTTATTAGACCCTAGCATTTTATAATATCTATAAGTGTTCCCCGAAGGCCAACATAAACAGCAGATCCCTTCAGAAAGAGGTAATGGCAGGCACAGAGGCACCAGGGGCTTTGCGGCACAGTTATATATGGGAAAAGCTCTACCAGGGCAGATTCACCCCAGGACAATCACACTGACTTCTACCAATTAAAGCAACACCATCTTATGAAATTACTTTGAGAAAAATTCAAAGCGTCACTCCTTCCTCATAGCAAACTGGGATTAAAAAAGTAGCAAACAGACTGGGAGTTTAGAGATCACCTGCTCAGACACTTTCTTCAGCCCCACGGCAACTTTACCTGCATCAGACAGCAGCCTTCACCTTTGGCACTCACAAACAGCCCCGTTGGGATACTGGGGATCTGGGGAGAATCCACAGTTAAGACAAGACATGGCACTCAGAATGGAAACGAGTACGATTTTAGCTTTATTCTGTACAAAATATCTTTCCAGTTATAAAGGAGACTGCGGAAATGAAGAGAGTATGATTTAGTCTTTTTAGCCACCTGCATTTATAATGATAGAAACAAACAGCAGCACAAAATAAACATTGGGTATTAGTTACAGTGAAAAATCACTTTAATTTTGAGCGCTGCCTCCTTCACATCAGAACCCAGCCACAAAACCCCACAAAGTCCCAAGACCTCAGTGTGTAACTTGTGCTTTTACCATTACTGAACCCATTGGAGTTGTCACTGAGAACCCAGCTCAGATGGATCACTTCAAAAATCTGGCTGCATAAACACAAAACCACCTACCACTGCAGTCTGGAGGACTTTTTTATTCATCTTGTTAAGCTCAAATGTTTCCTGGTAGTCTAGATTAGTAGAAGCCAAGGAAATGGTGAGGTTGACTCCTCCAACGTAAGACAGGATAGCGTATTCAGCCAGAGCCTGCAGGGCTACACATGTGTCCTAAGGATCAGAAGAGGGGGAGATCAGAATAGTGAAGAATCCAGGAGCACAGCAAACTTCTAAACAAACACCGTGCTGCAGTCACCAGCTTCCAGTAGCAGAATCTTCCTTGTTAATCCAGATAGCAAAAGAAAAATTGGTTTTGTTCACTTTTGCTGTCAAAGGCATCTGTAAGGACTACGTCTAGGTTCCTTTCAAGTTATCAGTCTGAGAAGAAATCAATACAGAGCACTGGAAAGTTTTTCTTCTTATCAGGACACAGTTTCTGTCTAGACTCTAGATAGAAACTCTGCATTGACCATTCCTGAATCGATTGATTTCTACAGTTGATGATGAGAGTTCTATGGTTGAAGCTACGTGTTCTGGAGGCAGCCCACCTGAGTCGATGAGAATCCTCCCAGCGCGTTCCTCTGCTGTGAAAGCCATTTCACCACGGGCAGCGCAGAGGCCACGTCTCCCAGGAGCGTGTATGTCAAAAGGGCGTAAGATGTCATTTCCACTTCTGCAGAAACAACTGAAAGAGAGGGGGAGCAAAATAATTTAAGAAATCAAAATGCCACCTAGAAGTGAGAATCTGGGCAGGTCTAGTGATAAGTTCTATGAAGATTCATTAACTAAATAACAAAAAGAGTCTGTAGAAGTGAACACAGGAACAGAAAAAGGAAGTTCAAAGATATCTGCACCCAAGATGCATCATCTTCCAAAAATATCTGTGCTTCCAACATAAGATATTTTCTTCACAAAACCTTCTCTCTGCCTGTCCTGATCACATCTAGCTCAGGCTCTCTTTGTTCTTTCAGCACAAAATCACCTGCCTCTTCGGAGCTCTTGTTTCATCCAGACCCTGCCCTGACTGCCATTTGCAGAGTACCTTGGTTAAAGAAGCTCGCTTTGGGGACCAAAACCTGGTGATCCTCCAGAAATGCTAACAGTTTGGCGGTGGGGAGGAAGCAAGGGAAATCTGTAAGTGTGTTATATTAATGGAAACAATTCACTGGAATACATGCAGTCAGCAGCCTGCTGCTGCAGCCCCCTCCCTTATCTCTGTCTTTCAGTAGAGGTACCTGATTGAGAGAGACCGTCATTAAATCCCATGAAGGTGTCTTCATCGGTAACGAGAGTTCCCGTCAGGCTCCAGTGTGTAAAGCCATCTAGAAAGACAGGACAGTGGGATATGGGTGATATCACAGCAGAACTGCAGCTGAGCCTCTGGATACGGGAATAATCACATTCTGCTGTTGTATTGATGCCAAGAACAGATTCAGGCCCTCAACTGCACTGTCCCTCCGTTTAGACAAGCGTCCCATGGGCAAGAGGCTCGCTTTGCAATTACAACGTGACAAATTAGGTAATTCTTGGGTTTTGGATTAAAATATGCCATCAGGGAATGGGGCGCTTTCCAAGGCAAACTGTCATATTGACAGGAAAGTCACCGCAGAGCCACGGTTACACTTGCATTCCTTCAGCATCAGCTGCGCATGTGCAACTAAGGTGCTCGGCCCTCTCTACAGAGAATCAGGAAAATTCTTGCCTTGCAAAGTCAAATTGTGCCATAAAGATCTCATCTCTGTGCTCTCCAGTAACTCAGATAGATCATTTAAGTTGCAAGGGCTATTTCCTTGTGCCTGCAAGAACATTGCCAGTGCGGGGACTTGCCAGGTTGGATCCAGAGCATGGGACGTACCTCGTGTAATGGCCATGCTGTTCATTTTCCGCCACGCCACGGCAGCAGAGGGGCTGTGCAGCAGCGTCAGGGCGTACGCAACCAAGGCGGTAGTGTAGGGGTCTTCTGCTGAATACAAGTTGGACTCTAAGAAGTGTTTTGCTTTGTCAACAGCTGTTCTTTCTTCCTATATTTAGGGGAAAGAGCCCAGACATATTACCAGCCTCTATATCTCCAAAGTGAGAATCACTTCATTCCGCAATAATTTGTGTGCCTTAAAAGAAAAAAACAGCTAGGAAAGGTGCATTTTGCTGTCTGCAGAACGACACACTTTCCCTAAGAAAAGCCATGCATCACAAATTCAAGAAAAAGGAGCACACAGCATAGCAAGAAAGATCTAGGCTAACACTGAGACACATTTATTCCCCCCTAATGTTGAAAAAATGTCCTGCCCCTGCAAGGCAGCAGATGAACAGCAGAAGTGAGCTCTCTACTGTATGTTTGATTGTGTTCCTGACACTCCGGAGCGTCTAGCAGACGCCAGAGGATAATAAAGGCCAAGGTTCCCAGGGGTCCCTGCAGCCAACAAACATGTTTTATTAACTCCCTCAATGACCTCACCATGTAGGAACGTGGCTCTGATAATTTATAGAAACAATTTAATTGGACTTGATGTAATTTGGTTTCCTTTGATTTCCCTGTGGCACTAACCTTCCCCTTCCTCATTTCCTAGCTAAGATCATTAGTAACACTTGCAAGTCTCCTCTAGGAAAAGCATTAGATCCACATAAACTGCACTTCTTGCAAATAAAACCACTAGGGCTGTCTTAACACACAGCAGCCCTGAGAGAGCATCATCACATCACTTCTCAAAGGGGGCATACTCACAGGGAGGCAGAAAGTTTCTCTGTGAGCAGTAAAATCAAGGTTTTTTTTAAAAAAAAAAAAAAGAAGAAAGAATTTTTAGAATATGTAGAACACAAGAACTATTTTAACTAAGTTTTTGTTACCTCAGAAGTCACACCTGTTTCCAGAAGAGATGCAACCACATAAGCTGTCAGGGAGATCTTGCCGTGGATTCCACCCTGGGGGGCAACAAACACAAACCACTGGATGAAAACTGGAGAAAAGGCCACTGGATAAAAAATCCTAACTGTAATACAAGCTGTGGCAGCACTGAACTTATTTTCCTTTGCGCATAAGGAGTACAAAATTTAGGAACCTGACCTAACACTGTACGCTCTGATAGACTTTTTCAAACTGAAATTCTCCTGGTTCCAGCCTTTCAAGTGCAACGTTCTTATCAGGCAAAATGGAAACTGCATCGCTTCATGCTTTGACAATAACGCTTCTGCAACATTACCTGAATGTCCTTATTCAGTATCCTGCCCATAGCAGGAAAAGAACCATCTTCTTTCTGATGCTGGATGATCCAGTCTTTGGCAGCTGTTAGTTCCTTCGGGTCAATGAAAATAAACCCACGAGACTGCGCAAAGGACTTGAGGACAAAAGCTGTTAGCCTGGAAATACAAATGTATCCTCTTTACTGAGAAAATCAATTCAGAATAATGTGTAAGGGGAAAAAAAATTCTTAAAAAGCACAAATTTTAAAAATCTTGTTGGGGAAATGCTAAATAGTTTTTAAAAAATTCATAGTATATAACAGCACCAGAAGACTGTCCAAACTTCTGGATAAGAGCAGGATTAAGCACTGACAAATTAAATTGAAAAGTATAACTGGAAGATATATTTAACTTAGTTATGACACACTCTGTAATTCAATTCCCTTTTATAAGTGCTCGTCTGCTACCCCAATTATTAAAGCTTTTAAACTAAGAATCACTACCCTTATAAGTATGGAATGATTTGTAAATAAAAAAGAGGAGTAAATTTTCCAATTCTGTTACTGTCTTAACTAAAGAAAAAAAAAAAGACATCCAGACCCATTGCTAAAGTCTGAGGCTGTGTTAGGCTTTACACAGAATTAAGACTTAAAAAAACAACAGAAGTGTTTTTGGAATTCTAAACCTCTGACAAGCACCAAGTGTGAACTCTGGCCAGCTTTGGGAGATGGAATCATTCCGTTTACAGGCCTCGGAGGAATGGGAGGGTAGAAAGCTTGCTGCCTGGCAAGGGATTTGTCAAGTGTTAAGTAATTCTGTGTCACCATATTTTATATCTAGGGACTGGGAGATGCCAGATCTGAGATAAAAGTTGATGATCTTAGAAACAGTGAGGCAGCAGCATCGGGGAAGTGGCACTTCCCCTCAAGATGAGTTCATGAAATAAGATTGGTTTAAAGCAAAACACAGAGCAGATGGAGAAGCCAAATGACAGCACAAGCAAATGAATGAAGACAAGAATCTACTATTACATCTGAGACATTAGAGTCAACTAACGCTCATGTGGTGTAACGTGCGACCTTAAAGGCCACGGTTTCCTAAGGGGGACATCACAGAGATGAGCTGATTTCTCAGTTTCATCATTTCTGGTTCTCGTTGTCGTTCAGCTCTGAAACATCTTGCACTTCAATTCCCAGGGCATAAATCCATACCATTCCGCTTCATCCAGGAGGGCATATAAAGCACTTTGGCAAAATACACTGGGGGTTTTGGGGTGTTTTGTGTGGTTTTGCTGCTGTTGTTTTGTTTGTAGCTCTTTTTCCCCCCCTACCTCAGTAGAAACCACTGCCATTTCTAGAGACAGCATGTTTCCCTTTACAAGCTTCGGGTGAACCTCCATTCCCCAGTGGAATTAGGTGCTTAAATGCCCCACACATTGATACCCTAACTCCAGTAGATCAAAAATGATCCTTAACTATAGTTTCTGTGCCCAAAGCCTGAACATATTAGTAGACGTGACTGTCTAAACTGCCCTCGAGTCTTAAAATGATGATAGTACACCTGGTATGAACACTCAGCAGCATTGAAACAGTGAGTCTATAGTCGCTGAGGATTATTTCTATTCTCCACCGCATGCAATACCGTGATGGAAGCTGGAAAATTACTCTTCGTTCCTTGCCAATTGTGTATTTTTCCCATTTAGCAAACACTGAATTTTCTAACTCTGTTTTAAATAGCAACTCACCACATACTCCCCGAGGAATCCCTCTCGCCAAACGCGCTGTACGAACCATCTTGTCTCTTGTAGGTCAGCTGGCGCTGGTAGCCTGGAAGTCACAAAAGAATCGAGGGAGTCCAAAATCCTCACACAGAGCAAACTAAGGATTTAAAGTGAATGAATACTCAGCCCATCTGGCACTGGTGTAAGGGATTCTGCTGCCCGAGGCAACCTCTTACTTTGCTGTGAGTGACAGAGCCAGCTCTGTGTCCGTGTGCTGCAGCTTATTCAGAAATGCACTCAGGCAAACACCTGCAAGCCTACAACTGCTGCATTCGGGCCAGCAGAAATGTCAGGATTGTGATACCACTCTGAAAAGATCCAGTATTGCTCTTACATTTATTCTTTTTGCTTGCTAGGTTGATAGTGGCACAGACTTTTATGTCTCTTCTGATATCTTCTGTTCTCTAAATGCTGGGACTCAGCGGAGAAGTTCGCCTTTCTAGTTTGCACCTGTTCACCTGCTTTTGTAGAACTGCAGCATGGGAAAGTAGAAGAATTACTAACTAGTTTAGCTGCAGCCACTTCTAAAGACAAGGGAATATACAGGAATTGTTGGGTATCAGCACTTGCTGTGATGGGTGACTAAGCGATGAAAAGGTTTTCTGGGTTGGGAAGTCACAACACCCTTCTAGAGCGAGCAACAGACTTTCCCACCCAAACCTTAGACCTGGCAGGGCTCCAATCACCACAGAAAAGTTCAAAACTCTTGAGGATTTCTCCTGTAAGGGTTAATAAGCAGGCAGAGTTCAGAGCCAAAAACCTTGAAGGTTTGCAGATTCATAAAAAGAAACAAAAGCAAATGATACTGTGAAGGAAAAAGTGACCCTGCCTACTAAAAAAATCCCTTTGTCTTACTGCTATCAGCAAGCACAAAAAATAACAAGTGAAACGACTGCAGGCAGGCAAAGGAAGCAACACTGGGCTTTTGTTGCTGAGTACAAGAAATATATCACATATTACTTTTTCTGTTTATATTTTCAGAGGAGAACCACCTCACCCTGTCACCTCTGATTTCATGACATGGCTTTTGTCTGACTCATACACAAGGCAGCTTTGTCCTGTCGGGTCATTCTTGTTTTTAATGATGTCCAAATTCTTACTTGTCCTGAAAACTGCATAAACTATTTTGCACGTGGCTCTTCTCAAACAAACGCTGAGAAAAGCCATGCATAAAAAGATAGATTGCTTTGAGCTGTTTAGGGAGATAGGGAAATATAAATCAATAAGCATGTAAACTAGGAGTTATTTCTGGGAATAACAGGCTATATATCAGGGGAAAACACCTTGCTGTCAAAGTCTATTAATCTGTGAGACTATCCTACAAGAAATAATGAATCCTCATCACTTGGGATACTCTTGATTAGAAAGAACAATGCAATACTAGTAAAACTCTCTTCTAACTTACAAGCCTTTTCTCCTTCTATAAATTGTAAGTGTCATGGGTTACCTTGAACAAGGTAATCAGTGGCTTCACTCTCCACCTCACGACTGAGTTGTTTGGTTTTCTGCAGATATTTTAGGACAAAAACATTAGGAGCAAAATGGATCATGTTCTGCTCCCCACATCCAAATGGTAATCGCAAGAGATTGTCCAAGTTGTTCAATGTAGGACCCATCACATCTCCTGTTTGGAAAAGAAGAGACATGTTCATAATCAAGGAATTACTCTTTACTTACTTTTGATGTCTTATGATTAAAACTCACCTGACTACATTAATTTCTACTAGTTACACAGTCAGCTTAAATAACCTGTATCATAAGTTGAAAGTCCTTTGAATTTTAAGTTTTAGCCCTTCAAGCTCTTGCTGCAATAAAGAAATTTCACATTTCAGAGTCCGATTGTCCACAACTCCCCCATTTAGATCAGTGGTTTAGAACATTTGTGATTAGGATGATTATGAAATGGATACTATGAATTCTAGCAGACAGAGTCTCTGCAAAGCCCTCGGATGGTATCAGCTTTAAGTCACTGTCAACTCAAACAGGGTTTAAGCAAATGACCAAAAAATGCTAATTATTCTCCCAGAACTAAGCAGCATATACTTTGTAACTGCCTAAGACTGTTTTCTCTGGTCTGTATTACTCAAACACTGGTCAGAGGCAAGTAACAGCTGGAGAATCTCTTCATATTTGATAAGTGGTACCTATTGATACCTCCTCATAATTGATACCTATTATTGAAGCCGTAGCTCTTTCTGATCCTGGAATTATGTTGTGGGGAACTCCAAGAGTAAATGCTTCATTGTGATTTTCATCAGTCTCTTCTTTTCTCCAAATTTTAAACTCTCCCATTGACCCCCAGCCTGTGGAAAAGCCAATGTACTTCACCTCAAGCTGTTTGGGGACTGTCCACTCCACAATAATAGACTCATTTAGCACCCGAGTACCGTGGCCAACCTGAAAGGGACAAAAAACATGCAGTTCCAAGAACCCACACATTTGAAATCAGTCTGTCATGTGTCCTTGGACCTGGGAACCTGTGTGTACACCAGAAAATATTGTAGATGTCCCAGGATCTTTCTCTTTCCCACCCACAAAGCAACCCAAGGAAGTTTCAAGAGAATTCCACAGGCTTGACCTCTAAGGCTTTCAGCACACTTAACACTAAAACCATCAAAAATTGAGGTTCTGAGGACATGATGTGGCAAGCAGATATGTCCTGATTAACACAGCCTGATCGAGACTCAATAGAGAAAAAGCAGCAGGAATTAAGCTCTTAGCCTTCTACAGCCAGCCTAAGGAAAACTCGCTGTTTCTGTGCTCAAACTCTATTTAAGAAAGCACGAGACTCCCAGCCCATTACAAAGATAAATTCGCTACCTGGATAATTCCATTCTTCCAGCTGATCCAGAAGCTGCGGAATTCATCCCAGGAGAGGATGCCGGCCGTGTCCCTGCTCACCACCGGCTCCCCCATTTTGCTGATGGAAATCCAGGTTTTCGTGTTTTGATGCCCACCAATAACAATCTCGGCCATCTCTGCCATGTCGTGCGGCCCAGAGGACAAGGCCAGGTGAGCATCGTTGTGCGCTTTCACAGCGATGTCAAAGTGCGTCATCTGGGCAGGTTTCTGCATGTATTGGTACTCATATTTGTTAGGTGTAGAAATGTGTATTTTCTCTAGTCAGAAAAAGAACAGAATGTTGTAAGAATTAGAGCTTAGCTCACATACTTAAAAATAACCCATAGCTACCTACTAAAACTTAAACAGACTTTTCCCAAGTACATGTTCTTTTTTCCAGCTTCTCTTAAACTATAAAAGTATATGGGGATGTTTCTTCCCATCTTCTATTTATACCCCCTGCAACATAGAAGATCCTTCAATTCAAACTGCTCAGCTGGATTTATTATAAATCTGTGATTTTTCAGTTCGAATCTAGTGGTCAAAAGCATCTCTGTTTAGCTAGAGGAGCCAACTTTGAGCTATCCAAATCTCAGGCAGAACGGACATACTGATTCCAGAACTGAATTTTAAAACATCAGCTGAAAATAAAGTACAGTCACAGTTACTGTCCACAGTGCTGAATACTTAAACTGTTTCAGAAAGTAAAGGAATTTAATTGCTATTTCCAGAAATCACTTGGGCAGTTACAGCAAATTCATAATTAGCCAGCCAGGTAAGAAAGACTCTTTATTCAAAGTTCCTCCTACACACCATAACTCATCAATCATAGACAAATGGAAACAAAGACTTTTTAATTTATTTTTTTTTTTCCATGGGATGAGGCCACATGTTTCTATGTATAACTAAATCAAACAAACTTAATGGCTCATTCAAATCATGAACTTACCATTTGGGCAGAAGAACACGCTATAGGTGTATTCTCTGGCCAGTCCCTCCGGCTGTAGAAAGACAGAAATCCACACATAAAAATACAGTGCTTGGATTAGCAGAAACACCCATTCAGTTTTACTTGCACGATTTGCCCTCCTTTTATTTTTTCTGAATTATTACAAATTGATATTTTCTTACCTCAATAATAACACTGCTGCGTACATAATCCACTCCCACTGGGGTCTTTTTGTCCATGTAATTGTCCTCTGAGTGCTTGCCGTTCTTCAAGGTCTGTAACCCATCCTGACAGCAACTAGTTCCACCGTAAGCAAAAGCTTTTGCTAAGAAACAGAAGGGAAAAGAAGCAGAGGCTTTGAGAGAGGAAGATCTTCAGGAGTTCAAGTGAAGATCTAAACTAATTAAATACAGTTGATTAAGAATACATCAAGTGTTTTGTAATGACAGCTCTCTTCTATTACCTTTATTCTGTATTTGAACAGTCACATCTAAAAGATATTTGGACAGCCACAGGGCAACAGGGAAACTCCTTCTAGTTTCCAGTGTTGCACAATTTTTACCGTGATTATTTGCTTGAAAGGTGTACAGAATTTGTTGTTATTTTCTTAAATAAATCTAATATTTAAGTCTCTGTAGCTGTAACAGATTCACACCTTACATGACCACATAACAGGAAAACTGATAACTAGAGAATCTTGCAAAATTTGTTCATACAGACTCTTCAGCTATTTGTTTCTAAGAAACAAATGAAGATGAAAAGCCAAGCTGGCAGCAAGGGGAACGAACGATTCCACTTGGAGGTACTATGGGAAAAGGAATTGTCTTCTGAAAGAGGAATTAAAAGAAACACTTGTACAACTCCTTGAAGCAGCAAGCTGGTTTTATTTCTATCCTACCAGTGATGTTGCTCAGTCCAAGCTCATTGAAGGACAGAACGACAGAGGTGGGTTTCGCTTCCCCGGGGGCAACACACTTCTTTCTTGTCAGATGCTGCTTCCCAGGATGCCCAATAAACTTTATGCCTTTTGGAACAGAAATATTCACGTGGACCTGTGAAAATGTTTGAAAGCCATTTGTTGCAAATGTCACCTGCAAAACCAACCCACTTAAGTGAAGAATCTGAAACCCACAAAACGCTTAAGAAAACCTTAGCATGCACAGAAGATTCACTCTTCAAACCTTTTAGTAATACATTTAACTAGGAGTGCTGCTTTCAGCTCAGCAAGGCCACAAATAGTTCAGAATGATACTACTGGAGCTGGACAGATAATTGGTTTGAGAAGAAAATATCTACAGGGAGAGGATTTCTTGAAAAATAAAAAGGTTCTTTCAAAAAAAAAATCTACTTTCAGTAGCTTTCTGATTATGAAGGAAATCCTGCCCTATGGCTCAGCACAAGCTTCCCAATTGTCTTCCCTACATTTGTCAATATTTGTATTTCTGAAGTGAAGACACTTCAGATCACTGCAGTTGTTCCAAGCTCAAAGCAAATAAAGCAACAACATTGATTTTTACTGAAAAGCAATATTTTTATCTTGGTTCAAAGCATTTAGGCTGAGCTTATCACCACGTTACCCCTATACCTTATCTACCATAACTTGTAGATAACTTCAGAAATTTTAACGCTAAAAGAGAAATTAGTGACTCAGCAACAGGAACAAAGAGGGTCGGTACCTCCACACTGACAGCTAAGTAATTGTAGACGGTCAGCGGGATTTTGGTCTGCTCTCCGCGGATGACGTGGTACGGCAGGGTGAAATCGATGAAGAAAGGTTTAAACGTCTTCAGCTCCGTCCGCCCAGCGATGCCCAAGCCCTTCTCTTCAGACAGAGCCACGGCTTCGGTTATCCAGGTCGTGATGGAGTCCGGCACCTCCACGCGCAGCTGCGCCTCTCCCGATAGATTGCTGCCAAAGAGAACGGGGAATAACCGGGGTTAGATGGGCAGATTAACCAATTCATGAAACAAAGCATATACATTCTTAATGGATTAAAAGCTTTAAGAGCATTTGCACCTTCATTACAGGGTCACTTTTCTTCGAGACAAGTGTCTCAAGAAAAAAAGAAAAAAGAATCCTAGGTGGAGCTCAATCAGCAATGATTTATTTAAGAGTTAGTGAAATAAATGTAATTTTCGTTGGGAACCTTTGTCCTTGTATACATTGCAGACTCTGCTTGAACATAAGGGCAAAGGAGAAATTTTCCAGACACCAAGTTCGGCAACTGCTTGTCCAGGGGCAAGTACTTTAATTCAGAACCATTTTGCTCGGTTGGTTTTTGGAATGCCTGACTCAGAAAATTTCCAAAACCATCATTTTTTTCCAATAAGGATTGAAAGTGATTATTAAAAACCAAATTTCTATTCTGAGTATTTAGCTTTACCGTACATACCATAACACTCTGTCATAAGCCTGGTATCCTCTTCCATGCTTTATAATAATAGAAATTCAATTTTGTTCTGTAGACTTTGCTATTTCCCTCCTGCAAAGAAGCTTTGGCCTTGCCTGGAACAGCAAACATTTCCTCTAAAGCAAGAACAAAAGCTATTTCATGGCTCACCTGGCAGGATGATTGGTGCAGTTATGAGTACACCCTAAGGTTGTTTTCTCTCCAGTTCTTATTTATTCCCCAGAGCCTGATACACATGCTGCTAGCTCTGGAATCTTTGGAGAGCAACGTGCATCTCAGTTGGCATGGAAAACGAGAAAGCAAGGTCTTCAGAACAAGCTCTGGGACCCTACAGCATAACACGCTGTCTTTCAGTGCTGCAATGCACTCGATTCAAATCCAGGACCAAATGAAAAATTGCGCTTTCACTGCTTCTCAACTGAAGGTTATTCACATTTTAGGCACCAAAGAGGTATCTTTAATTTCTACTGTTTCCAGTTTCCAACGAGCTTAAGCTGTTCATGTATCAGGTCCTGGTCTGTGTGTTTCTATTACAGCAGGAAAAGGATTAAAATAAATAGTTTGATAAAAAAGTGGAGAGCCCTCTGCCTTTAAGCAGGCCTTTAAGCAGGCGTACTGGGGTCGGGCAGCCTCCAAGCACCCTGGCCAGTAAATGTGGTTCCCCAGCTCAAACTGTGGAGTGCAGAGCCTGGGAAATGCACTTGGCTTTACAGCACCATCTTATTTTAACTTCTTTTAAGTCCACTAGTTTCTTACTATTTAGGTCTTCATCCCAGCTGGAGTTCGGTAGCTGGTACCTGCACTAAACCTCAGCCCTGAGCGGTGAGCAGAGGGTGTCCCAGCTCCACAACTGGCAGCATTCCCGTCTGTTTAACCGGACAATTTGTTGCAGCTGATGTTCTTTCCACTGGGATTTCAGCCCATAACCAGCATTAACATTATTTTCACACATGAGGGCACTTACTCTTCTGGGCAGGAGGCCAAAGTACACAACACATTTCCAGCCATTAGACCCTCCAGCCAGGCTCGAGGAATTTTTCGAATTGGTTTGGGAAGTTGACATTAGGCTTTTGTTTCTTCTTTTTTTTCTGTTTCTTTTTTTTTTTTTTAAACTTGTATAGTATAATTATAAATGGTAGAAGAAAAAAAAAAATAAAATTCTTCCTGTTCAAGAGAGTGGAAATCAAGGAATGCTCAACTCAGTTGTTTCTAATGAAACGAAGTGGAGAAAATGCAATCTGCAACGTTTTATTCCAAACTCTCCCACTTATAATTAACTGCCCCAGCTTGCTGAGGCCCAAACGGGCACTTCTGGAATTCTTTGTGTATTTCTACAAAGCATATTTCATGCTCAATTGAACAGATTTGAATACACTTGCTGCAAGTTCCTGTCAAATTTAATTTATAATCATTTATTGAGAATGAAGTTTACTTGCAAACCTGGAGAAGCCTTTTAATAATTGCTTCAAATTGTCCTAGATGGGTGGTTTCTGGGAGAGATTAGTTATCTGATTATTCATTTTTTTTTAGTTCCAGCTGTACCAGGTGGAAATCATGATTTATCGGGCAGTAAATTAAGGTTTGTGGGAGATGCTCTTGGATCAGAGGAATGGGAAAGAAGGGCTCTGTGCAACTGAAAAAGAGACTTAGTCACAACTGACATAAGTGAAGCCACTTCAAGACCAGATGAAATGCTACAAACAAAGATTATTGATGAAAGCACTAGTGGAGAAAAGCGACAATAAAAATTATCAGAGAACGCCCGTATAACTCTTGTAGGTTTTAAAGAGCTTTGTCTTCTGCAACTGAAGAGGATACGACCCTCCAGATATAATCACGGGAATTCCCCATCGATACCTGACATTGAGGCAGTGCCAGATCCAGGTTTCAGGAAAGAAGGTTCTTTTTCTCTTCTCTGCTCTACTAGAACAAGAAATAAATCCTTGGCAATGAATTCTTTTAATATGATGGTTTTAACAGTAACTGATAAAGAAATGTTATCACCTGAATGCAGCTCGCATGACCAAGCCAAACTCTAGCTAGAATCATAATAATGGTATCATTTATTACACTAATTACACAGTCTTTCCAAACGATCCCATCATGCACACACACACATCAGTCTGGGCCATGAATAAGAACACAGGAAACTGAGACAGGCAAAGAGTTTGAAATGATCCTTTTGGGCAATATTACTTTTTTCCAGAACTAATTTAAATTTAACAAAGTTGTGTCAGTTATATTTTTTGTTATATTTATGAAGACAACGGAAGAATGTTTCCCCAACACCACCCTGTCTAAACTAAGCAATTTCCTGGGGGCGTGGAGGTGGGAAACAGCGGAGAATATAGAAAAAAAACGCTAAGAGTATAATAGATAACATGCATTACAACAAAAACGTTACCTTGGTGCTATTTTTGAATGCATTGAAGCCACCAGCGTCCCCGTGTGCGGCTGGAAGGCTGGGACGGCCTCATCCGTGTACATGCCTCCATTCTGCCTGTGGTTTAAGCTGACTATGTCGGTCATTACAACCAAGCCAGTTTCCTGGACAACAAACATGACGACCACAAAAAGAAAGCAAGGAAAAAAAAATATTAAACATGTACCATTAAAAACTTTTCTGAATAGAATCCCCCAATCCTATTACAACATTTATGGGGTAAATGCCAATTGAAACTTGAGGACTTTTTAAAAGTTCATATTAAAATGACTGTTAATGTGAAAATACGTAGGCATTTTATAGGCAGAGGTTTTACATGAAAGCTCTTGTTTGCTTGGAAAAGGCATTTAAGCCAACATCTGACATTACTGGGCATGTGTAACTGCCAGGTAGCTACAGGTGAAAAGTTATTACACATATTTTTCCCCTAAAATATAACATTACAGCTTTTTACCCTTCCTAAAAGTTTCCAGCGTGTTGTGCTGCAGTTAGCAGGCAGCTCTCACATCAGACATCACCGATTCTGCACGACCAGGAATGCCAAGCAAAATGGAAACCATCCACACAGCTCCGCAGTAAAAATACAGAATTCCTACGAAATCTGTCTGCCAGCTCTGTCCCCTAAATGTACTTATTCATACGAGACAGCAGTTCCCAGACACCAAAGGGAGTACGAGCTTTGTTCTCTTCACATACACATCCAGTTTTTACAGATCAGGCCCATAGCAGTGCATACATACCAGCTATTAACACATGTATCTTTTCCCAAGAATTTACACCTCTCAGTAAGGAAAAAAAAAAAGCATCAGAACAAAAACCCCAACAGATCAGGGAGAGAAGAAGCAGTGACTCCTGCAGCAGTGGAAAGTAACAAGGATTTAGAGTTTACAATTAAGAGACTGAGGCATTAGGGGAATATGTGGAAGCCTATGGGGTTTAAGACAACGAGAGAACAATTTAGCTAAAATTTCAGAAAGGCCAAAGAATGACGAGACAGGGGATCAAAGATAGAAAGAAAACGTTACCACAGAAGCTGGCAGAACCGGGGCAGGAAAGAAGTTTAAAGTATTTCCAAAGGAGAGCTAAAAGGGGAAAGGTCATAAGGAAAGACTCATGTTGCACCTTCCTTCCCAGTTAAAGTCACTGCAAAAGTGATCTGCATGATCCCCCACGCCTGGAGGAACCTTCTGGTCCCATCTGATTCTCCAGAGCACCAGCGTGAATTCCTTCACCCAACAGGACACCTGCCCCCCTCACCAAGCCTGATCAAAACCAAAGCACATTTCTCCAATCTCTTTGCTGGAACAGTGTACTTTCTGTTCTCGGAAATCACTTGGCAGCCTACCCCCCCTAGAGAAACAGCTCCCATGTGGAAAAAAAAGAATTGCCTATGGAGCTGAAAATTATCCTACAAACGTGAAAGTAAAAAAGACACTCCATAGAGAAGCGAGGCTTGATTCTTCCTACTGTAAACGCGAAGCGAGCATCCTTGGTGATGTCCCAGTGCCAGGGAAAGACAGAAGATCTACGGCGTCTACGCGAGGACATGCCTGGCCACCAGAAGTGCCCTTCTTCCTTTGGAGCTCCAAAAGCATCAGACACATCATATTCTGCAAGCTCTTGAAAAACCTGCAGGGAAAGGGGAGAGAGTGTTGTCCTTCGGGATAAAGGCCACTTATTGAAGGGAACGTACAGACAGCAGGATTGAGAAAAGGATGTCAGTGCTTTAAACGTCCTTTTACCTGACTGGCTGTCAGCTGAAAACCTGTCTTCAGCAAGTAGACGCTCTTATCCACAGTGGCAACACAGACACAGCTCGATTTTGCAGCTCTGACCCTGATGTTCACAACATCACCAGGTCTGGTCTCATTTGCTGAGAGAGTCACTGCAACCTAGGAATTTAACATAAAATCCCATTATCCCAAACCATAATCAACAGACGAAGAGGAACAAGACGCTGCTCCCTTTTCTCCACCAGCTACGTTGCCAGTACCTGGTTTTCGAAGGAGGACTTCACGGTGAACTGCAGGCTGTCCGTGACGCCTTCCCCGTTCTCCCTGACATAATACACCAGCAGACGGCCCAAGGGAGCCATGCTGGGAACCACGGAGAACCGGAGGAACGTCATGCAGACTTCAACCTCCGCTGCAGGGGTGCTGGTAGGTGCTAAAAAAGAAATAAGTTGTAAAAAGGACAGTGTTATTTTTCAAAAAATCACTCTCTTCCTGCCCCATCTGAAGGCACAGAACTCTCCGGCATTCTTCTCTTGTTCCTATTGCACACATTCTTCTCCGACTCAGAATCTTTTCCCTTCGTTTTTCTTTTCTTTGTGAAAGCTGATAGGCAATTAGCACCCATAACATAATGAGCAGCATGGAGAAAGTGGCTAGAGAATGACTACCCAGTGTTTTTCCTGCCATAAAATCAAGGAAATATACAATTAAGTTATCAAGCCATTTAAAATAAACAAAAAAAGGGGTATTTATTGCTGCAGAGCATTGCTGAGAAAAGTATAAATGGGTTTGAAAAAGGATTATGCAGCTTATACAGCATCACTTCACTAGCAGCAGTTAAGCAGAATCGTAGAATGGTTTGGGTTAGAAAGCACCTTTAAGGATCATGTAGTTCCAGTGCCTCTGGCCAACCTGGAAGTACAACAGCTCAGAACCAACTTCAGCGCAGAAAGTTTCTATGAACTCTTAACCCATTGATTCTCAGAAGCTGGGTGGGTACATCTAGGGAAGTTTCTTTTACTTTTCCCTTAACTATCTGAAACTGACTGCTGTCGCAGACATGTCCCTAGGACAGACTTTTCCTTTGGCAGCTGTCCTATGCATCTTCCCAAGCATACCGTTCTTTACTGCCCTGAATTCACCAGATTCGTATCTTTCTGTTATTCCTTGTACAAACCTGGAGTTCGCACATCATTTCCCTTCCCCATGCCAACCGCACCATCTTCTCCTTTTGCCTGGTCCGTGTTGTCGGTCCATCTAATGTTCTCTTCCCAGTTTAAGCTCAACCACCTGAGTAAATTGCCCCAGCCCCATCATACACTCCCCTACCACTCAGCTGATCCCAAGCCAAGCACATTAAGGAAAATCTGGAGTTTTCTTAACAAAGAGAGAGACTACAGAAAGACTGGAGAAAACTCTCCAAGAGTTATCCCTCTTGGAAAAAGTATTTTTTTCTATATAATTATCTGTACAATGGATATCACTATTTTTCTTGCAGAAAATTATTCTAAACCCTTTAAGAAGCATCAGCTCCGAAAAAAAAAGGATGCTTAGGTTTGTGGGAGGGTTTTTCCAAGAAAGAAGGGGTAAGTTTGCATTTCTGATGCTAGCTACCTGTTCCTGGGAAGTGTGTGATATCAATGTTCTTCTCAAAGGGAAAGGTGGCTCTTTTGCTCCTCTGCTGGGTGACGTTACTGGGCTGCAGTCCTGAAAGGACAATGTTGCCTCGCGATGCCACTTCATAATGCAGAGTGAAGTTGCAAGGACAGGTGGACTTCACTGCAATCCAAGCCTCCTCTCCCACCTGCACCCAGGGACAGAAAAGCAAAAGATCTGGTCTGTTATAACGCATGCTTTTTATTTATAAAGCACAGAAATCTGTGTGGGTTTCAGTCTGCAAGAGCTGGGACCCCTCCTCCTCAGAAATGTATGTTACATTAGCACTCTTTCCACGGGCTTTCTTCACAGGAAAAAGGGGCCTGTGTTCAGCTCTTCACTCCCTGCAAGTCTAACAGGAGAATGGGCCGGGGGGTTGTATGCATTAATGAAAACAATGAAGGAATCTCTGGAATCCTGAAAGTTAAGCCTTTTGGCACGGAGCAGCTGTCAGAATTGGTTGAATTTTAGACACCCATTCAGTAGTCCAGCCCCAAAAGAAAGAGATGGGTTGGGAGCGGGAAGAGATGCGTGTTTGGTAGTCTTTGCAGTTCAATTGAGATTATACACGGTGATTACTTTCGTATGGCAAATATTAATTCAAACATAACCAATGTGGCATGAAACTACTGGGAATAGATCTGAGGGAAAATGCTTTCAAATTACACAAGTTTTGATACTAATTTGCAACTCTGGCACTCGAGGAGCTCTCAAACACACAAATTAATGAGAAGAGAGCTGTTTTTTTTCTGAGTAAACTCATCTGATGCCTGAAATAGGTTTCAGAGCAGCACGCTGACCTCCTAAAGTCCTGCACCCAGAGGTGCTTGCTAAGTATTGAATATCCAGGAGATAAAATCCCCAATCCTAACAGGATGGACACCAGTGCTCAGCCACAGGATTGGGACTGGGGCAGTCTGGCTGGGTAATAGACCTTCTGCAGAGCAGCCAGCGTTCCTAGGAACACAAACTTCTTGTTTCTGGGACATGAGGAGCCACAAACACTTGTGTTCAGTAAGATTCCTTCAGCAGCTTCCGCTCCTGATCCTCCTGCCATTGAAAGCACAGCAATGCCCATCTAAGACTGAACGGCAATGTTAAATCCCAATGAAATCTTTTGAAAAACCTCTTTCTTCAGTGCTAACAGCGTTATCTTTCCAGATGCATGGTACAAACCAAATTAGCAAAGACTTGAATACAAGGAGCTGCTAATGGTTAAACGCAGTGAAAATGCCATGGAGTCCAAGAAGTGCCTCGTGACATTAAATATTTGAAGTATTAAGAATTCCCCAGTGCAAACGATGAAACAATTCATTAAAAAATGAATGTAGCTAATTGGAACACCCAGTAAGAGTTGGCAAAGCAGGGAAACAGTTCCCACATCAGCTGGTCATCCAACTCCTAACTTTCCCACACAAGAATTAGTTCTAATCAGGTTATAATAAGAACAATGTGTTCAGATTAGCAGTGTATAATCCCCTTTCCATACCTCAGGAAACTTGTAAAAGATTAATTAGCCATTAAACTTCCATGAAATGCAACGATAAAACAATTTCTCTTATTTGGATACAAAGAGTCTGAAACCAACCTGACAGATCTGCTGATAATGGCAATCTAAGGGTGGATATTGCCAAAAGCCACATTTTTTTTTCCACAAAGCAACATGTAGACCCTCAGAGATTCTTCTTGGGTAGAGAACAAACCCTAAACAACTCTCAGTAAAGCAACATGCAACAGGAATCACGGTTACATCAGATCTTTCCTTTAAGAGAAAGATTGTGACAACTTTTATATGGAAGGAGTACATTTTTAGAGAGGCTCCTACAAAAACTACAAAAGACGACAAGATAACCATGTTCACAGTTCAATAACTGGAAGGCTATACAGATCCAGCTGAGATTTAAACTGGAAGTTCTAGTGAGACTACGTAGCCCTAATTTGGATCTTTAGTCATTAAGCTACTCCCACTAACATCACTTCCAACCTTTCAGCATTTGTTGACTTGGACTAAAGTAATTTTCATCAAATAATTCCTATGTGATTGTTACTAGAGGTGCACAGAACACGTATTCAAATCTGAAATCTCAGATGTTGTCAGTGCCTATATCCACCGTCTCTCCCCTGTCCCCACAGCACAAAGGAGGATGAGACACTGCACAAAGCAGCAAAAGCGCTTTGCTTAGAACCCTGTTTACCCCACATGGGACAAATATTTGGTGGCTGAATTGCAGCTACTTCAACCTTTGTATTGGAAACAATAACAGTCCCGGATCCCAGAAACAGCAATGGCTAGAAACACTTCACAAAGACAAAGTACTTTACACCAAGAAACGCAGTTGTTGCCGTGATGAAATATGAAGCCAACATACCTGAAAAGGTTTGTCTGGGGCCTGGAGCTGGATGTGACACTTGCTGGGCGAGTACCAGCTACTGATGGACAAGTAGTTTGGCAGATATTGATCCCCAGCCGGTTTCCCATCAATCGCTGTCACTTTGGTCTTAACAAAAGTTACATCTGAATGTTATGCATGTATGGAAAGCCTGGTTTGTACTCTCTTCTTACACTGTATCCCCATCTCCCATTTTACACTTTCTAGCTTTACATATTTACATAGCAAGAGCACTCTCCAAATACTGGGCACTTACTACTGTGCGTAGCTGTGTTTGGAGAATCACCTTTTCATTATGGTTTTCAACATCAGTTCTATTGGCAGCAAGAAACAAAGCAAGTGTTTGCTGCATTTAAACCATGAAGTTGAAGCTAAAAGGCACCGATTCCCTGTTTGTAGCACTGATTTATAAAGTGCAGGTTTGACAAGATTAGTTACATTAAAGCCCGCTAATCCTATAAAGAGCTTTCACCCACCTCCAGCCAGACGTATTGGGCAGCTGTAGGGATGGAGGGGATTTCAAACTCCACCAGTCCATTCCTTGATACCAGTTCACTTGTGTAAACGTTGTCCTTTGGCGTGAGTTCAGCTTTAATTCGGATAGTGACTCTGTCAGCTGGGCTTCCATCAGGGTAAGCGACTTCTACCTACAAAGTGTTTAATTTATAGGACAACATGGTTTATTTTATAGGCAATTCCAGTCAATGACGGAAACAGCAGGTGGGGGAAAAAAAAAAAATCACACCAGGACATGGTGTGACATCCTGGGATCAAGTCAGTGTGACCTTGTATCGGCCACATGTCAGCGTCTCGTATTTTAGTCTTACCTTTCCTTTGTAAGGCAGTCCAGGTTTGAACTGTTTTCTGGTGTCCTTGGAGTACTTGATATCAATCAGCTGCTTCTGAACAGGTGTTGAGTCATCAAACGTAACCTGCTTGCTCCCGTCAGAGCTGATCACCGTGGCCCAGATATTGACTGTCCCTCGGAAATGTTCCGGAACATCAGCCGGCATCATGTCTTTCACACACACATCGAAAGCAGCCGAGCCATCGATCTACACGGTGTGTTGGGGAACAGAAACGTGAGTTTGCATTCGCATTCAAAAAGTGTCTAGAAGCCAAATCTAAAGCGTAGGCACTTGAGAGGAGTTTGCAGCAGTATTTTTAAAGGATTTGGAGTGGAGGGAATTAATGAGGGAGCGGGTGAAGGAAGGATGAAAGAAAGCAAGTCTCATTTCCCTCCCTTATCCCCAGTCTGGACTAGCTGTGTCACAGTCCCTCATTCTCATGTTCTCATCACTTCTAGATGATCTAAAACCAGATTAATACTATGCCAACAAATTCTCATCCCTTCAAATCATAAACATACCGTGTCAAAACATCGAATACTTTTATTATGCTGGATCTAATAATCGTATTTATTCATGTATTTTCTGATCTCCCATTTATCTTCTGAGTCCATGGTCTCCCTCACCTGGGTGGTCCTGAGGACAGGGTGTCCCACCTCATGTCTGTAGTACCCCACGCCATTTATGGTCATATTGACAATTAACTTTCCTGTCACCGGCTTTCCAAATGTGTATCTGAAATGGAAAGAAGATCATGATTAACTTCCAGCTGGTTTCTGCTTTCCTGATTACATCAAGGTCAGTACCGTGTGACCCGCACATCTAGAAAACAGAAAAAATACCACAAAAAGTTTTCCAGCTTGTTATTGTTAACATATTTTATGAAGGCTTTTATACACAAAAGCTTCTAATGATGACCAGAAATCATCTGAAAAGTCTGCAGCAGATGAGATCCAAGCTCCAGCGGCTGCATCATCCTGTGGCTGCACTACAACTTATATAATGCAACTTTATCCGGGACAGGTTCCTACCTGGCATGGACAGTTCCTTTTTCACACAGCGAGAGGTCGCGGATGTAGCGAGGGGGGTCAATCAGCAACTCAAACTTCGGTAATACTACAATGAAAAGAAATACAACACAATCTTTTCAGAGGGGCTTTGAGACTGAAAAGGGGGGTCGCAAAAAAAAAAGAATTCAGAATTGCAGGGAGGGCTCTGGGAAAGGAAGGAATAGCACTGACAGACTGAAAAAACGTTAAAGAGTTTTCCAAAGCAAAATTAAATCTTTACTATGTGAACAGATCATGCAATATGACAGTCCATTTTAGATCCTTTATGAGGACAGGAACAAAGGGCTTGGTTAAGTTGCAAGCGTCTGTATCCCTGAAGCCTCCAGAGAATTTTTTGTCATGACATATTAAATGTATTATTTCTCAGGTGTTTCATCTCAAGTAAAAATATTTCATAATATTCTGTTCTTCCAAATGCGCTTGGGTTATAGTCAAAGTTAATTTGGATCCAACTCACCGTATTTCTGAACTTCAAAGGATTTGTTGTATGTGTGCCCCTGCATTTCAGCAAAGATGAGCCATTCACCAAACACTGGCTGATCAGACAAGGGAAAAGTCATATTGACAATACCTACAAAAGGAAACAATGTACTGTGAACTGTGTCACCCAGCAGCCCTTGTCAAGGCTTACTGAACACAACTCAGCACAGACAGAAGCAAAGGCAAATAACAGTCACTGAGAAGAACAAGTCTGAAACTTACCACAACAAATGGGCTTCAAATTACTCCACTCTATCATACGAGACCCACGAGGATCCTGCATAGCGGTTTAGGAATGAGAAACATCACAGCGAAAATGAACGTCACTAATACATTTAACTCAGTTTGCAACAAAAAACTTCATTTTGTAAGATATACGTTTCGCTAGTAGCTCAAACGTAGCTAACATATGTCAAAAATCTTCTGAAGACACTTGACCAGGGGGCATTTTCTGTCTAAAACTCAGTTCTCATTTAAGGACGCTGCCTCTATAACCAATGCACACAAGCAAGCACTGTCAGCGGCAGATCTTCCACCTATTTTAAGACACCTATTTGGGGTGGGATAACCTGGCCTCTGAAGACGCTTTCTTTCTATTCACAACGGCAGCTGTACAACCAGCAAGACAATTTTTAGATGACAAAGTCAGATGTACTTAATCCCGCTGGTTTTGTCAGCATTAGATCTGTGAACGCAAACAGGAGGGTGAATTCTTCTGCTTGCTGACAGCTAAAGAAAACACATGGTTTAAAAAGGAAAAAAAAAAAGAAAGACTAGACACAGAAGGAACCTCTCATTCACCTCAGAAGGAAGAAGATAGGAGCACCCTTTCCTTGCCACGAATTTCTAGTGTCCACTATCATAATATTTGGGTGCAGAGATGAGATTGGCCCTGCCATAGCAGCCCAGGCAGGTGAAGGATGGGAGTGTGTCTGCATTGGAAAGGGAGACACTGAGTGGGACTGGCACATTTAGACACCCCAGTGAATTCAGCCAGTTCTTCTCAGGCTGAAAAATGGGAACAGATTTCTGAAACTGAAGTAGAAAACAAGGATATTTGTTGGTGATAACAAAAAAAAAGGCACACCGATCAGTTAAAGAGAAAGGGATAGAGATAACGGCAGAGGTTACAGTTGGGAATGGCCAAGAAGTGCAGATGTGTGACTCGTTCCTCTTAAGGCTACAGGAATCTTGTGCCTCTACAGGACACATGTTGGGTGACTGGCAGACAGATACTCACCACCACATAAGCTTCGATCTGAAAGAAAAGAATAATAAAAAGCTTTATGAAACAAAGCTACTTCTCTGCTTCTTGTGACAAACTGCTGAGTCGACTTAAGCAAGGCACAACAAACAAAGTGACCAAGTTTAAATATCTCTTCTTTGGTAAGAGTAACCTGAGAATCATACATTTCATTCATATGTCTAATGGGAAATGCAATACTTTGTGCATCACCTAAATACAGTGCAGGTCTCTGACAAATTCTAACTGCTTGGCCATAGTCACATTCTATTTGCTAGCACTACAAAACTGTGTATTCTCCTTCAACAGTAAGGTGACCAAATGAAAAAAACCCACCTACGTTGTAAATAACAACAAGCAATCGCAAGATATGCCTAAATAGATTAAGAAATCCAATTACATTTCTGCATAAATGTACATTAGAATAAAATACAGGTTGCCAAGCATTCCATCATATTTTAGAGTGTGAAAGAAAACAGTTTTCTTTACCCTGTCATTGACTGGTCTCAAGTCAGAAGTCACCATATAGAGGTTTATCAACACTGGAAAAAGGAAAAGAGGAAATTTATCAGTCGGCACAGCGGACACTGAACAGCATCTCTCACCCTAGAACCTACACTTGCAAAAAAGTTTTGCTTGAAAGCAGCCCCGGCATCTGGCAAGTTCTGCAAGGTCACTTTACCTTTCTGCTTGGGTTTGTAGACAGGTTTATCAGTCTGGATGAACACTGACGATCCTTTGCTATCGATGGTTACTGTGGTATAGTTATGAAAAATGTAGCCGTCCCCTGCCAGGTGCCGGTTGCCCCAAACTTTTAGATGTGCTTGTCCACGGAGTCCTGGGGGCACCTAGAAAAACGACCATGAGGTGAGGAAGACACAGAAAAAGCCTCTGAGCTTTCTGGGGAATATAACTGACACTGAAGTGAGTAAAGAACAGCCACCTGCTGCATTTCAGCGTAACTATGTGTGAGCAATAAAAAGAAAATGAAGAACATACTAGATCTTTTACAATGCATAAACTTCAAAGGAGGCGAAGTCATGCTAAAAACACAGCAGGAAATTCTCTTCTACCCTTTATCACTCAAGCAAAGTGATATTTGATCTACATGTGCAGCTTTCACTAAAGAAGGTGTGTTACATGGGGAAATCAACCATGCTATGGAAGAAACAGCTCCGCTGAGAGAGAGGGGGAAAAAAAACCCAAGACACACATGCTTGCACCAGTTTTTGAGAGAAATAAGACTTAAAATTACATTAGGTTAAAAATTACAAATTAAAAAAAATCTGATAATACAGAAATATTATGATAATAGGTCATAGTTTAAGAGTGAAAAAAAAACCAAACCAAAATCAGCAGGGACACTACGGATTTTATTCAACAATGAGTTACAGCCTTTGGATAAATAAATCTATGGCATTTGGTATAACTGCTGCCTATATTTCACTTTCTTGAAATGAATAGATACTAATGTATTTGTATATTACCCCAGTAAACGAAGGGGGAGTATCAAAGCCTTTCTAGAACCTAATTCCCTGACACAGTTTAATTACCTGGCAGGACAGAGCAGTAGCAACATCAACCAAACAGTAATTACATAAAAGGCAAAGCCAACTCTGCCATTTGCAACCAAGGAAGGGAGATCCCATTGGTCATGCCAGACCAGCACCAAACTCCTTAGACCCCTGTAAATCAAAGGCTTTAACTTACTGATAGGTCAATGACAATGGAGATGATGCAGTAGCTGCACGGCAAAGAAAAAGATCTTAAACTAATGGACACTCACCTTCAGTTTAATTGTTCCTTTATCTAAAAAGAGAGAAAGACAGAGTTATTCTTCTCAAATTAAGGTACTAAGGTTTTAGACCTTTGCAGCTGAGTGAAAGGAGACTGCATGTCATAGAGCTTCTAGCTGCCACACGCCTTCGTTATGATTTCACCTGAAGTCATTTTCCTGCATTGAGTAAAACAACCCACAGGGTGAGCAAATCAGACCTAGCAGAGTCTGCCAAGATAAACCTGGTCCACATTTCTTTACCACTTTTGCCCACCTTCCCACCAAGGCTGAGATTGCAGCAAGGGCATCCTACGCTCACAGAAGGGTTTTGCTGTGAAAAGGACCTGGCCTCTTTTGGGACTTGAATAATTCTCAAAACAAACACTCACAGAATCTATTTTGATTGCTGGATACAGCCATACCTAAGATTTCTCTTTAGCATGTGTTGCCCACATGTGTAAGCATCCCTCCCTTTGAATTACTTAATTGTCAGCCAATTTCAAAGGCAACAAGGGGAGGATAAAACCAGAGACAATGGGGAGATTGCATTTCCAGCACTCATTTTAAAATAAGGGTAGGAAATGAGGATGATGTTGTAGACTTTACATTTTTCTTTATATTCAAATTATCACCTTATTCCTCATACAGCTCCCCAGTGTCAAACATTCAAGTTTCAAAGGGAAAGTTATTCATTATAAAACTCTTGAGTATAAATTATCCAGAGTCTCTGTACGTCTCGCTGTTCCAGAATCACGGGCCTTGGATATTTGAGATGACATATATCAAAACCACAATAGCACAATCAACTGAGAACATTTAGCAGCAGTCAACAAATTTAATATTAGTTTGGTTCCAGTTCCGTTATCACCTCAACTTATAAACTAGTTCTCAAAATCAGAATAACAAGAACTCACCCAGAACTGTTCCATGGCCTCGGGACACAGTTTCTCCTTTGACTACTAACTGAATCTGGACCAATGTCTCCTTGACAGCGTTAAAGATGGTTACACTTATAGCTTCTTCAACGCCCGATCGGAAAACAGAAGGTGCCGCAATTAAATAGCCCCTGAGGAGCATGAAAGGAACACAGAATGCACAAAGAAATGAACAGAGCTTACGAATCCTTCATATTTAAATCAAGACACTAATATTGACGTTTATTGCATATATCTTACAGATAAACTAAATATACAAAAAGCTCATCATAAAGAAGCTGAAGTTCATGAAAGAATAAAGAGGTACCTGAGCCTCCAGTAGAGTTTTGTAGATAACGCTTTGTTTTGAAACAATTCAGATACTGCTAACATTTTCGCCTCAATTATTTTTCATGGGTCCTTTTTCTCATATAGAAGTGACTCTCAGTGCTGATACTCAGCACTTTCTAAATGTCAGACTCGCATACACGTAACATATCAAAACTTCCAATTTATACAGAAGCAGCCCAGAAAGCGCAGTTACAAGACTGGGTTCAAATTCTCAGTTCTGCTGCCACTTTTTTGTTTGAACAATTATATCATGCAAGTTCAAAAACCCCAGCAAAAAGCAATTAGTTGAGCAGGCGCACGGAGTTTTAAAGCCAGCCTAGACCTCCTGTACATACGGTGTTTCTGAATGGAACCCGTCCCACTCCTGTGCCCAATGGCCCCGTGCCAGCAACTTGTCAGCTACAAGCATTACAGACTCTGAGCTCTCTGATGCGCTGGGCTGTAAGCAACATGGTTATATTATCTCCATTACACACCTTTCTGGGTTTTTTTCTTCCCAAAAGGATTTTTTTTTTTTAAACAAGGCGATTTCTTCTATGTCTCTTTAAGCCCGATGTCTCAGCCCATGCCTTTCTGCAGTTCCACGAGCCAGGTTGCTTTAGTTCATGATTAATTATCACTTGGGGATGAGGATGATTGTGTTTTACAGCCCCCAAGTCATCTTTTATCAAATTCCAAGCCCTGTTTCTCTCTCAGCAGGCCTCATTGCCATGGAGATCCCATTACCCCCAAAGGAAGTTCAGATCCCTGTGGCATTTGAGCTAAATTGCACGGGGTCCTTGGAGATTCAAACCCTTATGGTTTCCAGGTTTGAAAATTCATCAGAACAACAATAAATAACAATAAAAAGTTACTACTTCGCCTGCAAATTCTTGGTAAGAAAGACATAGCCCATGTTGTTGCAGAGGGAGAGCGAGTACCATCTGCATCCAGTACGGAATGATTAGACTCCAAGTGTCACATAGCGCAGCGCTACAGAGCCAGATGTGAAGCACATGTATTCACATTGTTCTACATCACTGCAACTCTTCCCCAAGTATCAGTCCGCTGATAAGGCTATTTAAGTCACTTAATAAGTGGTATTTTAGCATCAAATATTCAGCTTAGCAATTAAACAGCTAAATTGACAGCGACTGGACAGATCCTTTAAGCACATTTGACTAACAGCTCTGTCAGGTTACACTAAAACTTGGCAGGACGTGAAATATTTTCTAGTAAGCAAGTGAAAATAAGTTCTCCGTGGCACTCAGTTAATGCAGCTATTCACGACGTTGACGGACTATAATAAACCAGGGATAAAGAACAAAGCAAACCTTAATCAAAGTCAAACTAAACACACTGCAACGAGCTGTGGATTCAATTTCTAAAAGCCAGAGAACTTTCCCCCCCAGTGAAATATTTTCTCCCTGGGTGCTTTTCCCCCACAAGAATGTTTCACACGCTCTTCGGGCGCAAACAGCGCTACCTTCAACCATCCCCAGCACAACAGCAGCCCCGGCGCAACACCCCGGATTCCTTAAATAATTGTTCACAGATAAAAGCTTTGTAGCCGCTCGCCAGAGGCAGGTATTTTTAAGGAGACTTTCTTTTTTTTTTTTTTTTCTTCTTTTTTCTTTTCCCTCTGCTATGCACTTTTACACCGGCGAGTACAAACGTGCTGCCGGGCTGGGGAACCGCCGCAGCTCGCCTCCCCAGCCCCTCGGGGGGAACTTCTCACGGGCTTTGTTAAGCGCTTGGTGCAGCCACCCCGGAGCCCCTCGCAGAGCAGAGCGGTCCATCCTCCCTCCCCACCAACCCCTCCCGGGGGGCCCGGTACTCACTGCCGCTCCCGGGGCTGGGCAGCACCCAGGCTGCACAGGCTCAGCAGGACCCCCCAGGCACAGCAGCTGCGGGCCATGGTGCTCGGAGCCCCGGCCCACGGCCGCTTTCTCCGCGGGCAGGAGGAGCCTTTTGTTCCCGGCGAAGCGCAGCCCGAGTTTCCCCCGCCGCCCCGCTCCCGGGCTCGGCTCCCCGGTGCCTCTGGCCGCCGCCTCTGCTGCGTCCCCGCCCCCGGGCCGCCCCCTCCTGGCCCCGGTGCCCGCTCGGCTCCGGCCCCGGCTCTTTGTCTGCGGTCCCCGCCTGCTCCTGACAGCGTGCACCGGGGGAGGGGGCCGGGCTGCAGCCCGGGGCGGAGGGGCGGAGGTGCGGGCCCGGCCCTGCCCACCGCCCGCTCCAGGTGCGCTGCCGGCTCCAGCCGCCGCTCCTCACCTTCCTCATCCTCCCGCAGCCCCCGAGGGCTCCTCTCAGCCCGGAGAGCCCTTGCCTGAGCTCCTCCAGTGCCTGCCGGTGCAGGGCGGGCTCAGGCAGACGCACAAGTGAAGGTTCCTACAGGTCCCATCAACTCGGAGCATCCCCTGCATGGGCCGGTCCCGTTCACCGAGCCTCTACACTCCGAGGCGCTCCACTGAGCCCTGCCAAAGAACCGCTTTTCAACCCCAAAATCCTTTTCAACCCTGCTCTGTCCTCCTCCATCCCCAGGCCCTCATCTGTCCATCTCCATCCCTCCGTCCCAGCCGCGGTTCCAGGGGTTGGAGACAGGAGGGGGAGCTCTCAGCACGCTGCTCTGGAGAAGAACAGTTCGCACAAATCGGGGAAAAGCAGATCCAAAGCAACAGCAGGGAATCGAGGCCACAGAACAAACGCCATGTCTCACAGTGATGCATTAAAAGCTGCATAGAGGAATGATTTCTGCAACCCTTGCTGGGAGTCTGAATCACATTTTTCCCCCCAACACTACACACCTGGTTTAAGATAAGCTACTAGGAAAAGAAGAAAAAAAAAATTACAAAATACTAGTTTCCCCTACCCCGGTTAGTTCTGCTACTTGAACCTCAGTTCTGTTTCTTCTAAAAATCCCTGATATGCAGCATAGTATTTTACTTAGCAAAAAATACAGATTTGTATCCAAAAGTCAACTCAATAGTTTACCAAAGGCCCTTTTTTCTTCTGGCTTCTGACAAGAAAAAACAGCAAATCAAGTGGCTAAAGCTGCTAAGGTTTTAAAAAGTTTTAAAATTGTTTTTGGATTCATCATTTTCTGAGATACATGTACAGAATCCTCTATGCCACAATATTTTCCTGTCTGCAACATAGCAATACCAATGTCGTCCTCCTTCCTAAGGGCAACGCTTAAGAGCATGTAGGAATCCTTTGATTAAAGATAATCAGCAGGCAAAACGAAAATGAAGCACCTCTGCTGTTTTCACGGTCTAGCAGCCTATAACTGATGCACAATACCTCACCAAGCAAAACAACGATTTTGATAACAGCCCTGCAGAAATCAGATGTGTTATCGGTACATTTCACCTTGGAAAAAGCTCCTCTGGGGATGGACTTCAAAGAAGCAACAGGATTTAGCACTGAATTGAGGGATGCAGCACAGCACACTTCTCAAACGCAGCTCCATCGTCCTCAGCATAATGCTAAAATGTTTTTCAACACAAACCAGTGTATTTCTACATTTCAGAAATCACAGCTAGAAATCATCATTATGTGGAGTACAGCCCTGTTAAATCACAGTTTTTTAAAAGGAAACATTTCTTCCAAATTGAAGATTTTTCTACTTGATATTTACTGACTACAAGAAATATCAGGCAATTACAGTCTCTAAGGACTGCAAACCATCTTCTAATTATGAAAGTATGCGCAATCCTGTAAATAAGGCTAGACTCAGCTTGGTCTGAAAAAAAAGGAGGCTTTAGATATCATTTCAAACTATTTAGTTACTGAAATGGAATTTTCTGTGCCTGCCAAAATGAATCCTATTCAGTGTGATGCAACAGGTGTTGGAATTCCAGCAGCCGCCTGCAACCCACATCTGGTAACGGTTAGGAGTTTAAAGGAAGTTCTGTAAGAACTGCTTATGTATAAAAACTATTCATCAGTCAAATCTATGGGCCATATTCACCCACCCGCTTGCACTGTGCATAGTTCAGATTTTTATTTCGTTTACAAAAAACGTAATTCTGCTTCTCATGAAATGTCAGGAATCTCAGGCACTTGTCCAGGTTGGAAGCATGGGGGGATTGGAATGGCCATGCTGGTGTGTCAGAAAGGTAAGAGAGGGACTGCAGTTACAGAGGAAGGTGTGAGTACATCCATATTTGTTCTGACTAAACCTAATTTATATCCTGACTGCTTGTACATTCTCATCATTACTCTGCAGAAGAATTCCCCCCCACCAAGAATAAGGTCTTAGTTAATTTTTACATCATTATATTCACAGTAAAAGAACCCACACCCACTTCTTCACCTCCCAGTTTTGTTCTCCCTTTGTATTTCTGTGACAGCCTCCATTCTGTTAACCAAACATAGATTTCTAACATAGAAACTGGTAAGTGCAAAACAAGTGTCCTGCTGCTTTTGTCACACTACTGCAAACTTACCCACAATGAGGAGAACATCATTTTACAGAAACTATAACCTCAGTCCAGATACAGAGTGGTAGAAACAAGACTGATCCTGCCTTCTGGGAATACAAGCATCTCTAGAACAAAATTACAAGGAAAGGATAATTAAAGAGGACATTCAAAATAATACAATCTGTGTAGCATATAACAACAGGATAATGATATTGAGAATATGCTCATTAATCATCTCTAGAACAGGAGAGGCTGACATTCCAGAGTAGTACATTTAATTCCTGAAATAGTACTAAGAAATCATTCATATGGGCAGATGCTGATTTAGAACAGGAACAGAGCCCTGTGCCGAATCAGAGTGGCTGTCATTAAGACAGTCAGTAAGAAATTACTTCCCAGTTTTCTACTCAGCCTCTACATACAACTGATGTATTCAAAGTTTGTGCATAGCCTAGTGTTTGCTGGAAGTTCTATAAATAAGGGATCTAGAGAGGTTGTGAATTCTCCACATTTAACAATTATTAAAAATTCAACTGGACACCTTTATAACTAGGAGCAGATAGAGCTGCCCTTTTATCATAGAAATCATATTGATTTAAGAAATTCAATTTTGTTCAGTTAGGTGAAGACAAATTTCTCATAACAAAAAAAGGCAGCAAGAAAAGGTTAAGGGCTCTCAACATCTTTGGGTACTGTCTAAACAGATACTATACTCACCCTGTCCACAATAAGTTGAACTTGTATAAGTGAACTAACATTGCTCTATAGTCAAGCTAATAAGCTTCATCCTGGTTCAGCTGGGGATCAGTGCTGCACTCCTTTAGTTATTTGTCTAAAAAGTTCTGAAAAAACACACAAAAAACTCCTGAGTGCTGAAAGGATTAAGTGCCACAGACAGAATACCTTTTGCAGTAGTAGCCCTGAAAACTCTACTAATCAATCAGCTGTTTAACTTCCCACCCCACATGCAACAAATATTAAAACAATGAATTAAGTTTTGATATCCTACAGGCCATCTCTAAACACCTTATCTATATAAACAAAAAATTAGTTATGTCTTGAGAGGCAAATCATGTTTGCTTCCCTAACATATGAAATTTAAGACAATGAAATGGCAGGAAACTTGATAGGTCTTGCATATACATTATCACAGAAATATTTTAAAAGGAACCGATCAGAGGCATGTGAGACTACTCCGCAAGCCTAGTCCTCCACACCGCGCTTGCTTTACAGACCACACACAAATGCAGCGGAAGAAACAACCTAAAATCATTTCTGTGAGTTGAACAGGAATGCTCACATAATCACTGGAAATGCTCTTAATTGGTGTGGCTCAGTGGTGCATTTCAGGGCCGTTAGATCCTCTGCCGCTCTGGAACTCTTTTCATGTCCTGGCAATCACAGTCCAGCCAGCAGTTTGTTTATGATATTCAGTATGAGTTTCCGGATCTCCAACAAAGTGGTATTTACTCCGAGGCAGGGAAGACTGCAGTAATCCAATAAGTTCTCATTAGCCTAAAATGCAGAAACATCTGCTGGGGTCATGAGCTGCTTGCTTGCTGTTGATGAGCAAAGAATCAGCTCTGTTCCAAGCTAGTGTGAACGAAGAATTGGGGGGCTGAGGGTGGTGGTGAAGAGATAAACGGACCTCGATCATGTCCTGGGCTGCAGCTCCACTTTCGTGCACCATAGGGATGCTCCCTCACCTCGACCCCTGGCGACCCTATCGCTGAGAACACAAGAATTACAGAAAAAAATGCTTTGACTCAGCCCTCCTGCGCTGGTGGTTAAAACAGTCGGGCAACAGCAGCATAACTGAAGAGAATGTGGTCAGAGGTCCCCAAGAAACAGCAGGCTCTGGACAGGGCAATCTGCGCAGAGCAAAACCTCGTTTAAAATGATCTTTGCCAATTGCTTTTTAGACAACTAAGAATTTTGCAGAGGATGAATACTTACATTTCTGTGCACTCTCCTCTCAGACCTAGCTGGCTCATTTCACAATTGAGTTAAGTTTTTTGGAAGAGAAAAAACGCCTTTGCCTCCCCAAAAAAACGTACCTTAGGACACAGTAATGTTAACAATTGGTCAATAAGATATTTTGATCCAAAAGATTAATACATAGGTAGTAAGAATAATGCAAGTTCAGGTAGAACACAACTAAATCTATGCTGATACAACTTAGAGAAGGAACAACACTATTAATTATAGGTTTAAAAAAAAAAAGAGGAAGATTGATAACTTGAATAAAAAGAGGCCTTAAGTTGTTTAGAATTCCAGATTGAAAGCACTGTCAGAAAATAAGCTGAAAATACAAACTAAGAGGTGTCACATCTGTTTAGCTCCTGCTTCAGTGATTCTGCTGTTCTTCGTTGTTGTTTTGTTTGTACAGTGCAGCATCTAATTCTGTGGCTATTGCAAGGTGGAGGAGACTAAATTACTTCTGCAAAGAGACAAACCAGAACCACTTACAAAGAACATTCAGAAAAATTCAGATGTAAAAGTCTCAGTTCAAAACAGTTTAAGACTCTTTCCTGCAGGGGCTGAGCTGCTTTATCTATTAATAACACTTGTTCTACCATTTGTACAAAGAATCACACAAGTGTTTAATTGAAGGAAAAGAATGGCCAGAATGCTCAAATCAATGCCTGTGATTCTTCTGGAACAATGAACACACATCCCCAAGCACTTCATTGTTTTGTACACGCAGTTGGCCTTTAGCTCCAGGACTCCCCCCTTCCCTCCAGCCTGTTGGACAGACAGCGGCTGCCGCCTGCAGCTGCAAGGCTGAACTGCTGGCCCAACAGATTCTGAGCCTTTCCTTGGGATCACTGCAAGCAGAACCTTCCTCCTCCGCCCTTCTGCAGGGAAGAGAGCTAAGAGCGTTCCACTTCAGCACAAAAATTCATATTGCTCTCTTAACAAACATTTGGGTATATTTATACACACACATACATACACACAAGAGTATCGGTGGTAGAAAGTCACTCAACTGAAAAGGGTGGGTTTAATTTAAAAAGTATTTCTTAAAGAAAAATAGACTAGTGATGAGGTCTATCACCAAGAAATTTGAGGAAAGACATTCTGACCTAGGGACAAAATTATCAAGGCACTATAAACTCGATTTTCATTTCATCCCTCTTCCTGCATATTTAAGACGACCTCTTAACTTCTGAAGTCTCAGAATGACACATTGTGAACAGGATAAAGGTATGAGGACACACATCCTAGCAGTTATCCAAACCTAGGAAAAACGGTTGTTTGACCAGCAGTTTTATCGCGTAGGAGCCTTTCTACTGAGATCTCCATCCACCAAAACTAAACAGACTACCAATGTGCAACCATGACTTGACCGCTTAGCAAAGTTCTCCATCCAGTGGCCAACTTTGTAGGCGCAGCTCGTGTTCCTGACCCAAAACATGATCCTGTGCACAGCACCCACAACTGATGGGCTGAACCGCAGCACGTACAGCTGAACTATGAAGTGCAGTTCATCTAACACGTTTGAGGAAGAAGAAATAACAGATGAATAACTTAAAATAACTCATTGCCCTACCACTGGCTCATGGATAAGTTGCTGGAAAGAGACACCGAGATTAGATACGAGGCGGGTCTTAATAGTTTGGTATATATTGACTTCTCATCCAGTACATTGCACATCTTACTGATCCAGTTACTGTATCTTAATTTACTCCTAATTTTTAATAACAGGAGACAAGGATCTAGTTAGACCCTTAGTAATATCAGGAAGAAAGCCTGACTAACTCTTCAAGGAGTGCAAGGAAAATGCTCCAAGTATCTTCTGAGCAGGCCAAAAAGCTTTCTAGCCACAGCTTAAGCCAGAACCGTAACACTAAGCAGACAACACAAACCAGAGCTTTTGAAAAACCATCACAGAAAGAGGTTCCACAGGTAAAAAAATACAGGATACAGTGTGTCTTTCAGAGATAAATGCATTCCATGTACAAAAACGGAAAGTACGTTGAAAAAACCTGCCACATCTGGCATGTATGTTCATAACAGAACACACTCTCAGGCACTTACTCAGTAGTTACATTGGAGGTTTCTCTCCACGTTCATGCTCCTCTGGCCTCATCACTTGGGTACCAGGAGGTCAGGGCTCGCCATTGGGAATGGCCAGAGACTCTAAGGCCACCACTTATTGCATATATTGTGTAGTATCAGACCTATGTAAGCCCAGATGGAAACAAAAGCTTCTGCAGGAGATCAGTGAAGATATTAAAACGTGAAGGCTCTTGATATAACAGTGGAAAATAAGTCTTTATTATTGAAAAGAATAAATAAAATCTTTAAGAGAAGGTGTCAGTTTAATACAAAAGCATTTCCGATTTTAATAAATTGTTTCCAAGACAATTAGGCAACAAGTTACCAAAACTTTTCACTTGTTACAAATGATCAGGCTCCTCCAATCATCAGCCCTCATTATTTGCTACCCTTGCAGGTTTCCCTCTCAGCAAATCCAGAAATAAGGGACAATCAAGAGTTCCTCCAGAAGCTCTTCACTGAGTGACCAATGATCCTACAGATCCTCCTGATGAGATCAGCACAAGCACAGTCCCACCTACACAATTCCACACATACATTCTGATACGCTGCCCTCTAAGGAACGCTATTTCGGAAAGAGATGCAGAGCAGCATACTTGAAGCCAGTTCCAAGAGAGCAAAAGAATAAATTTAAGAATACAGATGTCACATTTGCTAAGAATAACATTTCTTATGATTTACCTTTCAGTATTGTCAAGGCAAAAGGGGATGAGAAAGGTGTCACAGAAATCCACGTTAAAATGTCTCCTTACGGGACAGCACGCAGAAGAAAACTGCATTTCTCACGTTAGTAAGCAGACATGCTGCTGGTTTAGTATTCCTGGATAACTGAAAATTTGGACAAGTTATATGTCCATCCAGGAAGTACGCTGGCATTGATTTAGCACCCACTCATTAGTAAAACAACACACAAACTCAGTCAAAGTACCAGTGTTTCACAACATCTAGTCCATAATTCTCTTCGCATATGGTTTGGTTATGCAGAGAAACTTCTTTACTAACTTCAAATGACAGGTTCTGCACTTGTTTGAAGCTCCTGGAACAAAAGAAGCAAGCTAAATCAGTTACTCTGGAGGATAATAACCTCTGCTTAACTCCAAAGGTTCTGCACCTGGACTTTGACATCATTCTCCTACCATGGAGACACCAGAAGAAAAAAAATGTAAAATGTGAGTTTTCTTCCCAAAGGCTGGAATTTGGAGGGGAGGAGGGACAGATGTGTGGCTTTATGGTCTATCAATCCTCAATGATTTTAGCTGTATTCTTTTCTAGCGAAATGAAGGAAGGAAAGAAAGGAAATTTCTGATGCTTTATCTCTTCCTCACGCTCTCAGCAATACTTCGTATTTGATGACACAATACTCGATAAAAAAACCCTTTTCTGTGCTCCTTGTACCTTCTAAAGGGTAGTATCTTTGCGTGGTTATTACTTAAGACATAAGCGCTTCCAAGTTCACTTTTCTGTCTCCTGGAGTTCTCCACTCTCATACACTTCACCAGGGCTATTCTTGCTCACTGAAACTCTCAGCTAAAGTGTCATGGCACACTACAGTAGTTCACTTAGAATACACACAAAAAAACCCCTCAGACATCTTTACTTACGACTGTTGGTGGGGTAGGAACAGAAATACAGATATCTGCTACAGACAGAGTAATTCTAGTGCTACTATCCCCTCAATTAATTCTCTTCCTATATACATTCTGGGTATATACTGGTGAGACTATAGATTTTTCTCTGAATATCCAGTCAACAAGTCTTTTCACCTGATTGTTGTAAATACCTTTGAAGTTCTTTATCCAGTTTCTGAGAAACTTCTTCAAGGTCTTTGAGTGCACTAAACGTTTTTGCACTGTCTCCTGTGCAGCTTGGCATAATTTCTGACAGAAGCTCCTGTGTGATGGTTAATTGCTTTCGCAGGTCATCTACAATATGAGTTGTTAAAGATATTTTTAAAAATACAGGCAACAGCATCAGTTAATACAAGATTAGTTAACAGCTGGAGTAACCACAGAAACAGATGAACTAGATGAGGATAAACTACTGTTTGTTCAGCCTTTCACACACTATGAGAAAGCTGTGAAAGCCAAATTATTTTGAGCTACGAAGACTAACACCAGAACAGGCTATTAAAATTGCTAATTGAGCTCTCATCTAGAGTATGTCAAAGATTTTTACAAGACAGAAACGGAAGAGAAAAAACAAGTTTAAAACATCAAAAATTCCCTGGCATGCTACATATATTGGTATTGGCACGTATCCTCAATATGAAATTTATCCAGTCATTTCCTTTAGCAGACACAAACGAAAAATACACACTTATTTCCTTTCAAGCCTTCTTACAAGAATTCTAAGTTCTTCAAGAAACCTTTTCCACTTGTTTTAAAGTGCTAGCAAGATTCTTTTAAATGGTTTAAGAATCTCATTTCTTGCAGGCCAGCAGTTTAAAAATGTAACGTTTTTGTCCAGACTTCAGTACAAAACACAAGTACTAATTTATTAGACATTCTCCAATTCAAGACATCACACAATATATTTAAGGTCTCGTTCTACAAGAAATGTGAGCGAGTCTACCCGTGTGACTACAACCCTCAGACACAGAAACAAGAAGAGATCACAGTATTTCTACAACTTGCTTACCCGTTTGGAACAAGGGAGCAGAAGGAATACCATGAATACAAGTAAAAGATACAGAAACTTGTTAAAGAAAGTGTGCATGAAGACTGCCCTAATTTAGAAAGTTAATTTTTTCCTGCCGCAAGATAAAAAACTTGTCCAAGTGCAGTTTAGTGGTTAAACAGAAACCAGAATTATTCCTAGCAAAAGACGTGACTAATATTGCAGCCCAGTGTCTGTACAAGTGCTAAGAGCACACGCTGTTCCTCCAGTGGCCACAGATAGATCTAGCAATAACAGAAGAATTTTAGCATACCAAAAAACACTTTCTGAAAGTAAATTTAGTGAATCAAACTTTCATACCAAGGTATGTTAGCATATCTCCTTCTATGTGAATATTCTTTATAGGTAATTCGTGCCTAGTGGCATCCAGGGAAACCGCAAAGCTTTTATATTGCTCTTTAAACTGTTCACAAACAGGAACAAGGGGAGAAAGCACTTCCATCTGAAAAAGACACAGGATGAACCAACACTTGTTCAAAAGCAGCCGTTATGTTAGTACAGACCTGGCTCAATGCAGAAAAATAATTTATAAAAACCCCAAACGCTTGTCAACACAGGAATTCCAGATTTTTTTGGTGTGATACTCCTGTTGTACCTTTTAAACAGCTTTTCCTTGGCCTAAACAAGACCAGTTTCCTTGATACTGTAACTCAGAGGTACTAGCAACATGGCAGGCAAAGTGTTTTATATGTGATACTTTGTAGTTAACAGCGTATTCTCAAAAAGACAAGTCTTGTTTGATTTTCACAACGCATATTTGTTAAAAGCAAACATAGGTTTAGTTTTGAAAATTAATTATTCACAAGTAGTACTACCTGAAAAAAGAAGTGAGGGTTTAGCTTTCAAGATCAACTATTATCAAGTATTTCATTAGAAATTTGCCTTCTTACAACCAGGCCAAAACTGTTACTGTCTAACATACAAAAATGAAACAAAGAACAGAAAAAATTGTACCCCAGCAACAGAAAATTGTACCACAGCATGCCGCAGAAGGGGAGAAATCTTTGGATAAAGGACTACTTCGTAAGTGAGCTTGTTTAAATACAGAAGAAGCATAAATTGTTACAAAGCCTACCTGTTTATCCAACGCCTCATTAAGTTTCTGCTCTCCCTCTTTGAGGAGAATTTCACGCTTTAACTCATAGAGCTTCTCCTGTTGTCTCTCCTTTTCTTCACACAACATTAGCAAGTTTTTTTCTGCTTTCTTCTCCAGCTTGGCAAGATTTTTTTCTGCCTATTACATCCAAAAATATTCACAACTCAATTAATGCTACATTTAAATTATTGACATATTCTGAATAGCTTAATTAAACTCGCACCAAATTCAGTCTGAATTTTCAAAGCAGGTCATACAGTTTTACTACCATAAACATATAAAGTCACAAGAATCTAACTTTTATGGATCAGAAAGAATAGACAAGAATTAAACAGTTCCTCAAAATTAACTTGTTCTATCTGAAACACCAAACTCTTGACTGAGTCTCACCTTTATTCTTAGGTAAGTTAAAAGCAGTGTCTGAGATTCCAGCTCTTCCATCAGAGAATCACAACCATTTCCCTTCAGAATAGAAAAGAATATTTTGGTATCTAAACAATTATTTTTTCAATGTTCACATAAATTACTGAATGTCCAATTTGTGCCTGGAATCATCATCAACAGTCAGCTTGACGAAAAAAGTTTGGGTTTTTAAACAACATGTTAATTAAATATACTTCTTTGTTCTACCACTTTTTATAACATTACCAGCAAACTTTTGTAATACTGGTAGAGAACCTGAAGTTTCAGTGCTACATTGAATGAAATCTGTAAACGAGGCACTTCAAATTAAGTTGGATCAATGTTAGTTTTCTGAGAAAAAATGCCAGAAAACATACAGGCTGTTTCAAAAAGATGGGGCATTTCAAAAAGATGGACCCAGTTTCAAAGCAGTATATTTCACAATGGCAACACGTTACAATTTGTGCACCGGGGGAGACATCTGGCTCTAATCATTGGAAATTCCGTGCCCCACACTTTTAAAGGAGGGTGAAATGAAAGCGGTGAGACTCACCTCTTTGGGTTTTCGTTGTGGCCCTTTAGTTCCTTTGCGAGCAGATTTTGAAGCAGGAGTCTTTTTGCGGACACTTTTATCTGTATCACAACAGAAAAGTTACTGCTCTCTTCTACCAAAGTATATAGGCTGGGTCAACATACCATCAGGTTCTTCAAAGGCAAAGATAATTTCAAAATCATTATGTGTACCCAGTAAGGAAGACTTGTGCTCTCTTTCTGGCTCTGATGCTACTCACAAGAAGCTGTGGATCACATGAGCCTTAAGTAACAGTTACAAATAGATGTGAGACAATTTTCAGAAGGGCTGATAATCTGACATTCATCTATTATGGGACCAAAGACCTGTGAGCACTTTGTTTTTTAGTATTTGAACTTAAACAAAAAGAATAGAGCACCCAAAAGACACTAAAAACCACGAGGTTAATTTAAACCCTGAAAGCCTCAATACCTCTGCTTAAAGACATTGAAATAACATTCACCTGATTTAACAAAATCCCTTTGTGAATATAGTAGAATACAAGGGTTACTTATCATCAAGTTACAACACGTTAAAAATAATAAAATATGAAACGGAGTATGAGTGTGAGCTTACCGCTAATGGCTGAAATATCAAGGTCTGGTCGACTAATTTTTTCTTCATCTAATAAAGTGGACTGCAAGTCACCTTTCTCAAAACTACTCTGATTTAATGAGTGAGAAGCAACATCTGTAAAAAGAAGCTGTTATCAAACTAAAAGAATTAGGACAGATTCTGCACAAGTTCACAATCATTTATGCTTTCGCTAATATCTTACACAAACTTTTACACATTTATTTTATATACACTGTTTGTACACTCCCTACCTTAACTAGAGATCAGGCAGTTCAGGTTATCCTCTTAAACACTTCACACTTCAACAACAACCCTCATATATGAAAAGGGAATAACGTTATTTCCTCAGGATTTTCAAGTCAGGGTCTTAGCAGAAAACTCTTTTGCAATCATTGTAAAAGAAATAAAAAATGAAGTGTTTTGCAGAGAGGGATTTTCAGTCATATACTTTGGCTTTATAAAAAATATTAAATTAAAAACAGGGCAATTGCGAGGGCATAGTAAAAGAATGTTCAAAGTCTTATGCAGAAAGCAAGAGATTTGCTTATTTAAGACAACCCAGTTACTGAATTCCTGATTAGTTCTCTATCAGAACATCCAGACAAGAGTTTAATGCACTTCAGACTACACTTCTTAATGCCACACCAAGTTTCTTAATTCCCTTTGTATACAGATAATAACTGTCAGTGAGGTAAGTAGTACAAAATAGTATCTCTTAACATTTTAGAGTCATTAAGAGTTCCACAAGTCAGAAATACAAATTCACAAAGGAATAGCTTTTAAATTCTGGTAAAACCTACCAGCAGTTGCTTTTCTGCATTTCTGAGGAAGAACTGATCTTGGGTTAGTTCCAGAAGATAGTTTAACAGTGGACTTTGAAAAGGAACTTGCTGAATTATCCTGACAGTCAAGAAACAGAAAAGACCGAACTTAAGCAGTAATTATGATCAGAAATATAACTTAACTCCGATTCGAACGCTGACAATAAGCAACTACAGTCCCAGTGTGTCTTTGACGCTTTGCAAGTCACCTGAGTACAGTCCCAAGTTTCCATCCCAGTCTGCATCTAGTGATACACCATGACTCCCTCATAATGCCAGTGAAGTCATTTTCTGCTTAGTTCTCACCACCACACACCCAAGCTGCCCCTCAGACCGTTTCTATTCATCGCTGAGCAACCCCTGAGCCCAGCAGCGGGGGTCCAAGTACCTTCTTGGCGTCTTTCTTATCGTACTGCAGGTAGCGAGACTTGACGACTCTTCCTCCTGCAGAAGGAGCACAGAGAGCTCAGCCGGGCCCGGCCCGCGCTTCCCGCCTTGGGCTCCCCCCCTCACCCCGCAACTACCTTTCCGCTTATCCTTAGACGCTTCTCCGCCCGCCACCGTAGCACCGGGGTCGCTCGCCAGCTCAGACATCCTGCAAGGAAAAGAGCAGGAGATGACAAGGCCGCGGACGACGAGGGAAGAGGCGAGCAAGGAGTCGCTGCTCGCCCGCCCGCTCTCTTTCTCACCCTCCCGCCGCCTCAGCCGCCCTCCTGTTCGAACCGCCGCGCATGCGCAGCCCCGCCCCCGCCATTCAGGGGCGGGAGCGGCCGCGCGCGCCCCCTAGCGGCGCGGAGGAATGAGACCAACCCACTCGGGACAGGCGCCACACGGACACGGGGCTCCCCCCGCGGGCGATGCCTCCCACCCGGGCTGCGCCTGCAGAGCTGCTACCCCGCCCTCAACACCACAATAAAGCGAGAAATGAGAGCCTGACAACGCCTGCAGCACGACTGACCTTTCCTGCAGTGGGAGGTGGCCGCTCTCTGTGGTGAACCCCACGAAGGCCACGCGAGGGAACTTCTGCCCCGGCGAGCACCAGCAGCACCGCCGCCTCCGCAGCAGGAGCCCTCACAGCGCCAGGAGGCGACGCTCCCAGCTGAGGACGGTGCTGGATTTTCTTTGGTTTGTACAAGAATCCACCCACTCCTGCTTCTCGCCGCAGGGCCCTGCCTCAAAAAGCACCTGGCTCCCGCCGAGCACCCACTCCCGAGCTGCTGGGAGCCGTGGGCGAGGCGGCCGGGCCCCGCCGGGCCCCGCCGACCACCGTCCGCCACAACCGCGGACGACTTCGCGCCTCCCGCCCCGGCACGTCGCGTGGTCCCGCCGCGGGGCGCAGCGCATGCGCAGTGCGCGCGCGGCGCTGAATGGGCGCCGCCCTACCTCCCGCTACCCGGAAGTGGCGAGCGGCGCCTCGGCGGGGCCTGCGGCGGGCGGCGGTGCTGGCGCCAGCGCTTCACACACCGGCTGAGGTAAAACGGCGGCGAAGCGCGGCCCTGCGCTCCCGGTGGGCGTTCGCTTGCCTTCTTTCCCCCCCGCTCTCTCCTCCTTCCCAACGGGTGACAGAGCTCTGTGGTTGTGCCTCCTCAGAGTGAGCGATTTCACACCCACCCGAGCTCCGAGGCCGGTGTGGCGGGGACCTGTGGGTGGGCGAGCGGGAGGGGGCTTCTGGCGGGCGGGACGCGGGAGGCTCCGCCGCTTCCCTCAGGAGCCCGAGGGCTGTTCCTCTGTGCGCTGCCCCGGAGCCGGGGTGAGGAGTGGGATGAAGCCGTGGGGTGTCTGGCTGCCCTGCGTGGGCTTGTAACGGGCGGGATGATGGAGGTGTTGCCGCCGAGTCGTTTTGCAGCTGGAGAGCTGGACGTGCCCTGAGGGAAGGAAGAAACCTCAGCTGCCCGGCTGCACCGCCCGGCTCCCCAGGGTTCACACAGCAACATCGCTCAGGGCGCGATGTTCACAACTTCCACCTCCAGCTTTACCGATTGTTCATCGTTCTGCTTTTCCAACAGCCAGGAAACTTTTGTACAGATATCTCAGCGTCTTTCAAAAAGATCGTTAAAGCTCTCTGGATCCTTTTGTTTCTTTGTTTTCTTTTTGGGCGACTCTTTATATCAGTGCTGCTGTGTTGATTTGTGCTTTTTCACGGAGACGATCGCTACCTAATACTCACCTCTCACTGTTTGTATCTTGGTAGCGCTGTGTCTTTTTTGCTAAGTTTGCATTTGTGATCTCTGGAAAGTACAACTTTTTCAAGCTGGGAACTTCTTCTTGTTACACATTTATAGACTAAGCGTAGCAGAGTTCGTCCCCATTCGTGACTATTGTGGCCGTACGGTTGACATAGGTATGTGCGATCCTAATGTAAGATGACTTATCAGTATAATTTTTAGCATTGTTTTCTATTACTCTGTAAGTGTTTTGGCAAAATTCTTACCCAACTTCATTTGCAAGTCCCATTTGTGAAAAGCGAGAAGTCCTTTGGATGCAAATGCGTTCGGTTTTCTTTGATTTCGCCTTCTGAAAATGGGTGGCAGTGCAGCAAAGGGCTGGAGATGATCTCAGCCTTCTGGCAGATGCAATTAGCCTTTCGAAGATGTCATCAGCGTCCTCCCACGTTACTCCTAGAGGTGGGTTGGTATCGGTTCGTCTGCCTAGCTGTTTGCAAATAAGAGTTTGTCATGGGTAATTAGAAGCTCTCTGATTTCAGGTCTGTTAACTGGAATACATAAGCGAAGTACTTGCCCTAAAGTAACAGTGTGAGGCAACCCTGCATTCCAGTTTACTATATTGGTGTCACACCCACCAAGTTTTAGCAAGTCTTTGGTGTCTTTAACTTAGAATCTTGTCAGGAACAACTCCATTTAATGAAGGGGAAGCAATTTGGGGAACTTCTAATGTGTATGAATATTCATATTAGCCTCAAGATTCATGGGAGCTCTTTTTAGAAAAGAGTTGATTTTGATTATTTTTGTCTTTGAACTAACGAAGAGACTTTACCTGCTGTACACTTAACATCCAGTAACATTGTTTCTGCTTTTCAGGATGATGTATCTAAAGCAATTCTCTTAATCATTAGTGTTTCCTTATTAGCGTAAAACTCAGGAGTTACTGCAGAAATGTGACGGAACTGTTTTTGGAGAACTGTACAATTTGGGTTGTTTGGGGTGGTGTTTTGGTTTTTTTTTTCCGCGTTTGAACATTTGTCTTTACAAAAAGCTTTTGCAGTAGTTGAGTGTTGCAGTTTGTGCAGTGACAGGGCAGCTGTGCGAATGGACAGTCTGATCAGGTTGGGAAGACTCATAGGTTTGTGTTTTTCTGTGGAACCTAAAACACTTATAGAACTAAATAATTTAGGAAGAGTAAATGCAGCTGATGAAAAATTTAAATGAGGTTCACCTGGAAAGTAATGCATTGTACAGACTGAGTTTTCTGACAAATCATGATTCAAACATTAGACCTCTTGAATAATCCTGTCTATGAATAACTGTTTGACTCATATGCATGTAGCTCAATATTGCTTAGGCTAAATATGTCCTTTCCTTAGTGAGATGGTCAAATACCATGATTTGCATATCTTAGGCATTTAAAAAGGAAAAATTCCTGAAAGATGCAACAGCATTGGCTATTTCAACAGTCAAGGAAAAGAGTGAAAAATGATGATTCAACAAAAAGTCTGTGGCTCAGTATTTTTGTGCATTTGAAGGCTGAAGAAGTTTATTAATCGCATATCTAAGAAACAAGACCGACTTATTGTAATAGCAAGGAGAAGTAGAGCCTGAGATGCTGATAAGGATTTATTTTATTTTCAATAGATGACTATTTTAATAGATAATCTGCCTTCTGAAAGGACTAGGAGTGTCTTTATTTCAGAAAATGAAAATTCAGAGGTTTTGTCTCTGGTATATCGTGTTTTCTTGAAGTATCAAGTGACTTAAGCGTGGCTTGTAGAGTTGCTTTTATCTAGGCTTTATTGTGTCGTTTGTATCTGATTACCAAACGAAACTCAATGCAGATCCTAGAAAAATATGCTCTTCCTTTAAAGACCATCAGTGTTTAAAAGTAAAAGTGTTTTTAGTGGTGTTTTTGACACGTGTACATTGTGCTGATGAGCCCACTTTTTTCTTAATTCACACAAAAGTTCAACCTAAAGTTTCGTTAGAAAATTTCTTATCAGTGTAAATGCAGCACTAGACCAATGAGATTTTTTTACTTCCTTTGTTGATAGCTGTGATGTTATTAAGGATAAAACAAAGAAAACTACAAAAGGTAGTAGAATAGCCTCCAAGGTTCCTTTGGCTTACGCTCTTTGCCTCTAACACTCATGGGTTTTTGCCTTCATTCCTTGTTTTCTCGACAAGGCCACATTTTCATTTCCTCTGAATCACACTCGAGCGCATCTCTCACTCTGACCTCACCCTGTTTGTAAGGTAATGACATGGTGTAGAGCTCCAGTGTCGCTGGCAGCCTGATAAGGGATCCTGGCAGCCTGATAAGGGATCCTGGCAGCCTGATAAGGGATCCTCGGCTGGAGATGAAATGGTGTGTCTGAGTCACCCAGAGGAAGCCGAGGTCTGAGCTCAGGTGCTTTGGGGACAGAGGTTGGGATCAGGCTCTCAGGGGCTGCAGGGAGCAGAGAGAAGGTAGCTGAGAAGGAACTGCCCATAACGAAGGTAATTTTATTATTTTTTTCCTCTGTTTCACTGCATTACTTGCATTGCAATCCAGCTTCTACTTTATGAGGCGGTCTGTGGCAGTAACTTCTCTGGCAGGGTTGATTACAAAGAAATATGTTGTGAATTTGCATGCTCTGCTGAGAACTACGCCTTTTGGAGCAGAAAAGGCCAAGAGCTTTTAATTAAACAAAACTATGGTTCTGAAGTTGTTTAGTCCAGAAGAATTTTCAATGGCAAATAAAAATATTGAAGTATAACTAGGTTGCTAAGCAATTTTCAGGTAATCTACAGATGTCTGGAATACTGGGAACAAAATTAAAATTAATTATGCTCAACTAACAGCAACTGTATGTCCTTATGACATGAGGTAAGGCAAAGGTTGAGGCCTTTGCATCAGCTGTAACACACAGTTAATTGTGAAAATTTTGGGGTGTCTCTGTAGCCTATTATCTTGCTGGAAATTCCTTGCTTTAGAAACCAAGGATAAGTAACAGCTGGCTATTTTTGAAATTGCTGAATATTTTCAGTTTGATCGGACAGGGGGGCCTCTCTCAGAGATGGTCATTGGCGATTCTGGTATTCAAGAATATTAGAGGTCAAGGACTCATGATACATTTCTGCTTTTGTGTTGAAAGTTACTTGATGAACAATGGGAGAACCTTGAATCTCTCAGTTTGAGGAATACAGCACTGGAAATGTACATGAAAATATGAAGAACTGGAATATTATAAAGTTCATCCTCAACAATTTTGCTGTAATGGTAGCTTTCCTTTTTTAGCTTTGCTATGATTCATTGACTAAATATGTGCCTTCAAATTATGGCCTTATTTAAACTAAACAGATACCCTGTGCTGATTGGGGCAAAGTTCTCTTCTAGAATTTTACTACGCTATTAAGTGGGCAGTGCTGGCTTTAATGCGTATTAAAAAATTAATTGACATATTGGAGGCTTGAAAACACTTAGAAAATACTGTGAGATTACCACATAAAATTGGAATTTTTGGGTTTATATTTCTATTAACATCTGAGCAAAAAGTAAAATTACAAATTTATGATAAATTACGTAGCCTACTGCATTCCCTCTACAAAGCATTTAAGTAGTTACTTGAAGTGTTGCCCTACTTGGTGATTTAAATGACAAGTATTGTATAATTTTATGAAATTTGTCTAGCACTATTCCAGATTTACTCCTCTTCCATCTCACTTGAAATAGGTCCCGTTAAGTTACATTTTACTGGCACAATGAAACCACTGTCACAAGGGTGCAAATCATATCTCACTATATCCTTGAACACTGCAGCTGTTGCCCTGCTCATGCCCACAGAATTAATACAGTCTAATGTTTCGAATAAAAGGTTAAAATCAGAAGCTTTGCATGTCTAACCTTTTTTTGACTTGGTTTTGCACAACTTGCCTAACTCTGTGTCTGCATCTGTAAAACAGGCCTATGGTGAAAAATAATGCTTTGCTGTGTTCTGTAGGTGCTGATGACTGAACTTAGTAAATTCTAATTGCTGTGAAGATGTATACTTTTGTGTTACGAAAGGCTTGTGGAAAGTAAAACATTTGAAGGAAAACAGGAAGGAGTTTGAATGTGAAATCTAAAATTAGTTGATGTGCACCTAGTGCCAGCTTCTGCCTCCCGCTTATGAAATTCTCTAACACACAGCTTTGTTTTTTCCCCACGTGTTGGAAAGGAGCTGCTTATGAGAAAGGGTATTGAAAGAAGTTGAGGTAAATTTGCAGAATTTCCATTGCCAGAAAGAACCCAATGGTGGTGGCTGGGCTGTTGTTCTCTGAGTTTGCTGGTTTGCATGCTGACCAGTGTGGTTTCATTATTACCTTCTACTCTTATATTTTTCTTCCAGTGTTCTTTGCACCTGGATTCAGGCTTGTGCTTCCTTGATGAGCCAAATTACATTGAATAAATATTTCAATTGCTTAGGAATTCTCTAAATGATTGGAGATCATATAATTAGAAGGTAATCATCTGTTCAGACCACTTCTGACATAAATGAGAGGGTGGTACCTAATTAACTTTTCTAATTAAGAGTCACATCTGTAGCTGGGGGCTGGTTGATTTTCTAAAAAGAACTTTAGCCACCAGGCCTCATTGTTGGTGTCAGTTGAGTTTGTTTCTGGTGACGATTATGTCTCTCGTTAGCCTGAGTTTCCCTCTACCTTGGAATTCCAGCCGTTGGCTTGTGTTGGAGCTTTGTCCTCCAGACTGGTGATTGTTCCCAACTCCAGTTCTCTACACAAGGACTCAAACTGGTACCAGTCTCCTCTATGTTTCTCCTAGACAAAACTTCTAGAGGATTTTGCTGTAAACGGTCATTCTCTAACAGATTTGTTGTTGTTGCTGTTCTTATCTCAGCTTCGTAATTGAATTTTGGATACATTCTAGATGCAGTATTGGTCATGTCCCTTCTGGGTACAAAGGTAACATGGCTGCCTAACTAAATAATCCTTTGATGTGTATCTGGGAATTAAATTCATTGTCCTGCTTGTGGTGTTATATTAGAATACCATGTTTAAATGATTACTCGCTATGGTTTTCAAGCCTATTTCAGGATAGGTCCCATTCCATCCCTCTAGGTTGGATTGTTTCTTGGATAAATTTGAAGTTATGTATCTAAAAACTGAGCTGAAATTTGTTTAGCATTTGTTGTCTTGCTCCCATACTACAGAACCATATGGTCTAACATTTTGATTACTTACTGCCTTCTCAATCTATAACATATTCTTTATCAGTAACTCTTTTCTTTCTTTTAGAACCATCATGAAAATTTTTACTTTGATGCCAGGAATCCAGCTTCACTAGAATCTAATCCTCCACTTGCCTGATGATACCCCGACCTTAGTTGAATACTGGGACTCATTAGGTAACCAGCTTATAATTTGTTCAGTTTATGCTCCTTTGCTTTTATCTTCCAATTTGTGGGTTGAAATATTGTTTAGTATGAAGTCAGAGGTATACCAAAGTCTGTCTCTTTTAGAGCGGTATTATCGTCAAAGAAATTTGATATCCTTTCTAAGAAAATAACAAGTAGTTGGAGACCAGTAAGTTTTCCTCAAACTTCTGTAATGACTAGATATTCTCATTCTGATTCTTGAATAGAAGAATTTAAGCATCATGTTATTTCTTCTTGCACTCAAGTAGTGCATTTTCAGGTAAATGAACTGGGTAACAAAAGCAGAATTGGTTAAAAGGGATTAACAGTCATTGAGCACTACTCTCCCGTAAATGACTTTTAGAATGTAATATTTTTCTTCTTAAAGTCTCATGATCAGTATTAAATGATTCACAATAGCGTATCTGAGTTGTTGGATGCAAGAGCAGTCTTAAAACTCCACGCTGTTGAAAGGAAGCAAGTGGTGTCTGGATTTCATATCTGGTTAAAACGGGGCACTGTTGTGCTGACTGCCTTTCTGTTTCCTGCTGATGTGACTGTGCATTGAAATAATGTTTCAGCAACTGTAGATTATCGTCCAAATAATTCCTATAGAGTGATGGGTGCCTACTTGAGCTTCCATCGAGTTGTATGATGATTGCACAATTTAGATATCTGTATGTAGCGTAAATACATTAAGGCTGATGTTTGCATGTTGCTTTGTCAGAAATCTGTCGTCTTCAGCATGAAAGGGCTTTTTCTTTCCAGATTTTCAGTCATACACACCTGAGCATACACTACCAGCTATTGCATTGCTGCTTACTGTAACTGGCCTGGGTTTTTCACCGGTAGAGAAGAGGCCGTTTGTGTTCCGGTTTCCTCTTTGGAAAGTCTGCTATGGGAGTCTTGAGCAACGTACCAGGTCTTGGTAGAACACGAGATGAAGTTAGGAAACGTGTGTTTGTGAAGCCAGAGGTCAGCACCTGGGTTCAGCTCTTCTGTGTGGGCAGAAAGTCGGTGCCACATTTCTTAGGGTGCTCTTTTGGTGAAAACACTCCCTGAGGGGACTTCCTCTGTCATACCAGACTGTGTGTCTGAAACTAATTGCTGAGGGGGGAAAAAAAAAAAAAGGAAGCTTGCACTAGACTGTCTGCCCTGAACTGGCTGGGTAGCTTGAAAGGAAAATGGTCACTGTTCTTTTTGTCTGTGCTCTGGATTAATCTTCCTCATGAGCAACAGTCTGCTGTAGATTCTACTGATGTTAAGGTGCTTGAGCTTCTCTAGGTTAAGAATTCTTTACACTTGCATAATTGCTTCAGACTTATTAGCTACTGGTCAGTGATAATTATAGGAAGTGGAGAGGGGACTTTGAGCTCACTGGTCCATCCTTCTGTATGACCAAGTTTTTGCAATAAGCTCTACTTAATGAATGAAGAATGAAATTTAATGGGAGGAAAAAAAACCCCAACCATTCTCGGAGGGATCAGAGCGCTTGACCAGAGATGTGCTGTGGTTTGCCTTGCTGTCTGTGGCTTGCTCAGCCTTCCTTTTGATGAGTAGCCACTAAAAATTATCCCGCTTGCATAACAATGTCTTCTGTAAGCTTGCTATTCAGAGTTCCCTTAAAGCACGGTTCTCTACTTTGAGGCTGTTCATGAGGCAGAACTATGTCATAAGTTTCTGTGAAGTGATTCATTCCTTGCAGTGGAAGTGGCAGCTAAATTCTTCCCACTCTACTGATTTTAATTTGAAATGATTGCTCTCTGTGGCCTTATGCAAGTTCCTGTGCAGTTGCTTAGTGGCAAAAAGCAACTTCATTGGCATTTCTCTGCCTTTTTTTGCTTTATATATTCAGTGTGTAAGTGTATAATTGGAAGACTCTGTTCTTGAGACAAAAATTGAACTGATATTCTAGGTATGAAGGTCTACAGACTGTTAGAACAAAGGGGGTGCTTCATTATCCTTCTCCTTTTACTACCCGTTAACTAAAGCAGTGTAAGCAAACCTGGTCCTGGTGATCTGGGTGTACTGAGTCACAGCCGAGAGAAAAATCGCTGGCAAAGACACAGAATTTAACTAAGTGTAGAGACTTTTAACTTGACAGTAAGGAGTAGGTTGACTTCTGTGAGGTCAGTGTTAGGTTGAAATTAGATTACTGGCCTGCATCAGGGATGAAAGGAGGAAAAAAACGATTAGAAGGAATGATTTTTGGAGCCTCTGTGATAGAATGAAGGCTTGCGAATGAAGTGGGTTATTTGGGATCTTGTTAACTGAACTGATAAGTAGTTGCAATGAGATTAATTTTACTTTGTTGCCTAAAATGGAAGATAAAGCATGTTCAAACCTTTCTGTAACAAGGATGTGGTTCACTGAAGTGAAATTAGCAGTCTGTTGTCTGGGTACATTTTGCGTGTTCAAGAAATCACCGGTGTGCAGGGTTGGAAAGAGCTGACAGCAGGATCTGCACTGGGGTAAATGCTGTACCTGGCTTGTACCTTTCATGAAAAAGGGTCAGTTGGGGGAAATGAAAAAACAAAAAGTGTGGATCTCAGTGTTGTAACCATCTTCCTCCTTGCAGCTGTGCTCTGCTCCTCCTGCCACGTTCCTGCCTGCTCTGAACCAGCACTGCTGATTTCAGTACCGATCAAACCCCGTTTCCACCTCAAGTCGCTTATGCAGCTTTAAGGGAGGGTTTATGTGGGAGTCTGAATAAATGTTTGTGCAGCCATACAGTGAACCAGGTCAGGGAAATTATCTGGGTTAAAACTAACCTTGGGGAAACAAGGAAGTTTTAATTTGGACGTTTATCCCAGTTCAGTTTGCTTTGTGGCTGGATGAATGCTTGTGTTGCCATAACAGGGAGGAAGGGATGGCAGGGGAATAGAAGGAAAAGTGAAAAGAGGACAGGTATTGTGACAGCTATCCACTGCACGAGATGGGCTAAACAGGCTTAATAATAGCACTAATGTGCATAACATTTGTTCTTTAATAATTCGGCTATTTACTTTATTCTCATCCTTCAGAAAATAGCACCATGCCCTAAGACCTCTTGTATGCGTTTTTTTTAACTCCTGACATTTTTATTTTTCTTCTTTTTTAGACAATGGGCACTGCATGTTAAGCAGAGGTGGAAGACTGAAGCCCATTTGGGGGCAGAATGAGTTTGAAAGATGCTGAAAGTGCAGTTTGCCAGGCAAAGGCAGCCTATAATCTTCATATTTACCCCCAGCTCTCGACAGAAAGTGCTCCCTGTTGCAAAGTGACAGCAACCAAGGACAGCACGGCTTCAGATGTCATCAAGGACGTGATTAATATCTTAAACTTGGATGTCTCGAAACATTATGTGCTGGTGGAGGTGAAAGAAACGGGTGGTGAAGAATGGGTACTTGATGTAAATGATTCTCCTGTTCATAGGGTTTTACTTTGGCCTCGTCGCGCTCAGGATGAGCATCCCCAAAAGGATGGGTACTACTTTCTTTTACAAGAGAGGAACACTGATGGGACCATCAAATATGTCCAGATGCAATTGCTTTCCAAGGAGACAGATGCTCGGCGGTTGGTTGAAAGGGGTTTTCTTCCATGGCATCAAGAGGACTTCGATGACTTGTGCAATCTGCCCAACTTAACAGAGACAACGCTCCTAGAGAATCTCAAATGCCGCTTTCTAAAACACAAAATTTATACTTACGCGGGAAGTATTCTGATTGCAATTAACCCCTTCAAGTTCCTGCCCATTTATAATCCTAAATATGTCAAGATGTATGAGAATCATCAGCTTGGGAAGCTGGAACCTCATATTTTTGCCATTGCTGACGTGGCTTATCACACAATGCTTAAAAAACATGTGAATCAGTGCATAGTTATATCAGGGGAAAGTGGGTCTGGGAAAACTCAAAGCACAAACTTCTTAATTCACTGCCTCACGGCTCTGAGCCAGAAAGGGTACGCAAGTGGTGTGGAGAGAACTATTCTAGGAGCTGGACCAGTTCTGGAGGTAAATTTATGTTGAAATTGCCTTCCGTGAAAATTGTTTCTTGAAAACTTCAAACAGCTGCTCTTGAATGCTACTTTTGAGAGTCGCCTACTTGGTTTAGGCTTTAAATATCACTGGGCTGTACTGGTGCTTGGCTGTGTTGTCCAACTGCTTCTAATTGATTTTCCTTAATTCATCCTTCCATTCAGTTGACTTCCTGTTGCTTTTACTTTATATTTGACTTAACTTTCCACCACTAAACACTAACGTTCTGGGACAGAGGTTACCTGTGTTTTCCATCTGAGAGTTTTGATGGCATTTCAGTCAAACTTTAAGTAAATGTTTTCATAATAAGATTGTTCCGCTGAAACATTAACTGCTTAGTGTAATTGTGCCTTTGTAAGCATGTCCTGCAGCATTTTGATGAACTCGCTCGTTGAGGGAGTTATTTCCTTTCTACAATTGTTTGTTTTGAAGAGATCGACATTGTTAGTTGGGGAGAAAGTGTGAGGTGGTTTTCGGCTTTTAATTGCTACAGCATTTCTAACAGAAAGCAAAACTAAACATGCGGGAAGGAGTACAGCGGATCTTGCTTTAGGTATCAGGGAAAAATACTTAGTCTGATCTTTTAGGCTTCAGCTTCTCCTTGTTGGTCTCATCTGAAAGAAAAAATGCTGTTTGGATGGATGTAATGGTCACCCATAGTAAAATCGTCAACAGCAAGGAGCCCGAGCACAACCTTAAATATTTTCAGGTTTAAATATTCTCAAAAGTAACAACAGTTTCATTTTTTTAAAAAAAAGCTTTTTAGATAAAATGTGAAAAAGCAATGAAGTTAAACTTTAAAATGTGTTACATTTATAACTGTGATTTAAAAGCTTTTCTGTAAAGAATGAGGAAAAGATGCGAGTTCTTTCTTGCCTTCCTTTCTGCTGCTTGAAAGAAGAAGTAAAATAGTTTGAGGTTTGTTGGTTGCTGGAGTTCAAGTTTGCAGTTCTAAACAGAAAACAGGAAGGGGTCACTGTGGAAAGCGCTGGGTGATCAGCTGATCTCTCTGCCTTTGGTACCATTAACTGTTTCAGATCCTGCTTTACCAGCCATGATACGGCTGTGTCAAACCAGACAGAGACATAAAACCTGGCGTTGCGGTTTGCTTGGTGAATGAGAAATGCACGTAGCTTCAAAATGAAAATTCGTAACTTCGCTGGGGTCGCAGGTAGATGTTGTGTATGTCTGGGAATGTTCATAAAGAGACACTGGTGATTTTTCTGCAGTAAGATTTGTTGTCATAAGTACTGCAACTTCTTCAGACTTCTACTGAGCATTTAGTAGTGCATTTCATGAGAAAATAGTCGTGCTAGCTGGAAATATGATGACTGATTGAAAACTTAGCTTGCAAACCTGCCAAATGGATTCTAGCATGGCTGTTAGAGCACATATTGTCTAAAATGTGAGGCTTTTTTCTAAAAATCTCAGAGAAAATTCTCACTTTACTGCTTTGAGTGTGTTTGTCAGTCACAAATTGATTCGTTTGGCTGACAGTGAAGCTTCCGTGTTTCCTGATATGGATGCTCTTGTGCAATTCCAGTCACTAAGCGTAATTTTAAAAAACCAAATAAAGTCTTGGTCTTGGGAAGGAATGCACGAAAAGTTTACTTTGCTTTGTGGAAGTTAAAGTGATGACAAACTATTCTGTTCGAGTTGGTCACTTCTAAAATCCAACTGCGGTGACTCATTTGGGTTTTTTCTTAAGGGAACTAAAGTCGTACGAGGGAATTTTTCTGCAATGGATGTTTCAGGGGATTTTTTTGCATGAACAGTTTTTAGTGTACCTGAACTAGTTGAGAATGGCCTGTTTAATTTTGAAGTTTTATTTTGAGTCCTGTTGAAAGCTGAAAACGTGCTCTTAACAGAAGTCTGTTGCCCTGACTCTTACGGTGTAGAAATTGGTTGCATTTTGGCTCAGCAGTTCCCCTTTTTAGTGACCTCTTATTTTCTTGACACCCAAGTAAAATGTGTGTTTATAGACTGACCTTTTGTAAAAGTTCAAGGAGTTAAGGGAAACGTTTCTGGCACTAAGAGGTGAGCGCTATTAGTGTGTTATGGTGGTAGGTCTATGATTTTATCATTACTTAGTGAACTTGGAAATGTGTTTCATATGGAATCCTGTTCCTGTGCTGGTTAACTAGTCTCTATTCAAATCTGTAAGCAATTTGCAGGTAAACTTATTGTTAATATTTTAGCTCTTTGTTCACAATTTCTGGGCTTTGAAGAGTTATAGCTGTACCATGAAAGGAGATTTGACCTTAAAAGTTGCTTGATATTGCCTTCTCAAACACCTGCTAAATGAAAAATATGAGGCAGCGTAGTTAAAACCTTCACATACGCACTTCAGAAGTTTCCAAGAAATTTGTGTTTTCCTTTCATCAAGGAAAACTGTCTTGAAATGCATGATTCAGATATAAAATGCACACTGTGCAATCTAAGTCTCTGAGCTTATTTTGGAGACCTGAAGTTAACATATCTGATTCTTCTAGGTTATTAATTTAGTAAAATGGCAGAAAATGGAGCGAGGGGATGGGAGCGTGTGGGAAGAGAAGTAATAAGAGGGAATTGGAGCTTCCTCTTGTGGCAGCAAAGATCCTGTTGCCTTGTCTGTTGTTAAATTGTAACCTGGAGTATCTGGGGTTTACTACCCACTTTTTTTTAGCGTGCTGCAAGTTCATTTCTCTCTGCAGTGGGAGTTGAGGAGAAGTGGGACAGATGGAAATACTGGAGTTGTCATAACTTTATCACGTATTATGTTGAAAAGCATCACTTATTTCCATTTGGATTTGTCCTTGAAGATTTCTTAATAACACTGAACCATTCTTTGAAAAGAATTAAGGGCCAAATAAAATGCAAAGCCCAACAGGAAGCATTTATTTAAGTGGTCTTCTAAAGAAGGCAATTGCAAATATTAATTAATTAATATTGACAGCACAGTCAGGTCGGGGGGATGAGATTTTCTAGAATTCAGCATATTAAAAAGCTTGTTAAATATCATTGTAAAAAGAAAACTTTCATGTTTTACAGTTCTATGGAAAACAGAGTAAAGCCATTTGCTGTCAGCTCTGTTTTCTTTATTCCAGTCCCATTGTGCTTGTGGTTTTGGTGTAAGATGGACTGAAGCTGAGTGGTGCTGCAACTCTGGTTTTCATTTGATTTGCCCTAAAAGTCTGCATGTATATTTAGTGGGTGTAGTCCATTCTATTTAAGGGAAAGTAGTTGTTTTGAGGCTATTATCTGCGTGTGTTTGTTTTAAGAATCACAATCAGAGGAGGAATGGAACTTCCTTTTTCCATTTGGTTGGATGTTCCTGGGGTTTTTTTTGGTAGAAATGTGCTGTTGTGTATTTTTCCCTGCTGCACACATCTCTTGGGGGGGGGGAAAAATCACCTTGTCCTTTATACAACCTTATCATGTGGGTTGCCTGGACCTCCCCAGGACTTCATACAACGTCCAGAGTTGCAAAACCGTCCTGAATGTTGCAACATTGGTGTTAATGAGTGGATATTTTGCAGCGTTTGTGACGACCACTACAAAACAGAGGTCAACTCTGAAGTCCTCATTTCCTCCTCCAGCGTGTGTGATTTGAGTCTTCAGAGCCGTTTGGCATGTGAAAAGACAGGTCTGTTCAGCGACGGTTCTGCCGTGGAATACAGCGGTTTGCATAGAAGCTCTTGGAGCTTTTTCAGATTCTTACAAAAGAATTAAGTGTGATTTTTCAGTTGTGTTCCTGAGGTAGGCGATAGGAGCACGTGTGTGGTTTGGGGTTGTCTTTTTTACAGCAAATAAAAGGATTTGGCTTTTTTTTTCCCCCAAAATACTTTTAAAGCTGTCACTGCCGTAGGAGTTTGGAGCAGCAGACTCCAGTTTATCCTCTTGCGTTCCGAGGTAAGAGGACGGGTTGGATGAGTTTCCTGCCGCCCTTGGGCTATTTTTGACTCGCTCTTTTTTTATATAGCTACTGTTCTGCATTGCAGAGGGTTCGGTTTAGTTTTTCATTTTCATCTTCCTCCTCATGGACTCGCAAGGGAAAAACATTTAATGGGTTTGGTTATATAAATGATGATTTCTCTTTAACTGAGATTGTCTCTTGTCCCCTCACACCTTCTGAATTGATTTTGTGAAGCAAAGGAAAGGCAAACTAGGGCGATATTTTAGTTGAATTTGAACTACCTATAGAGTAGCTGGCTAGAATTATCCATGAAAGCTGCTTTCCATGCAGAGCAATGGCTGGATAATAAGGGAACTTAATTCTTATCTGTAATCCTTTTTCTGTAGGATAAAGCTATAGTAGGTTAAAGATACCCAGCTGCTAAATAGCAAAATATTTAACATTTCAAATTTTTGCACCTTTCTGATTTTAGGTGGGAATATCACTTACAGTTAATTCATCAAAGTGTATTGAAGGATATGGTAGCAGTGATTAGAGTTTAGAGTTTAATGTTAAAAAAAAATTCCCCACCCAAAATGTTAGAGGATTTGGAATGTTCTTTAGAAAGTTGTAGATGTTAAAGACTCTTCTGAGGAAACCATTCAGTACATGAAAACTTTCCTAAAAACTGATAATATTAAATCAGCTTTTAAGAATTTGCTGTATGCTTTGACTAAATACCAGACACATGAGGTCATAAGAGCCTTTAGTTTTAAACTGTATTCATTGCTTACATGAGTAATGAGTGAGAAAAGTTCTTCAGGAAGCCCGGGTTATGGGATTTCTTAACTCCCTAATGCCAAAATATTTATTATTAAAAAACCATGTGGCAAATTTAGCTAGACTGTGTTTTAGTTTCTTGAATCAAGTAAACTTGATAGTTAACCGGTGGCTTACATTAAAAAGACTTTTTAGAAAGAAGTTTTTCCAGAATCAATTTGCAAGTCCAAATTGTGCAGCCTGGCAAAGTTCACCCCAAGGGATTCCCACCGAGTTGGCTGGTGTTGTACAGACAGCCTGGGCTGAGCCTCTGGCCACACAAGAGGAAGAAATTTTGGATTTACGAAGCAGACAACTTGCTGTGCTGACCTTACCGGGCTTCCACTTTGGGTTTGGTGTTTGTTACATGGAAGGAGTTGACCTGGATTTCCTGCATCCGTTAATATGCATGTGTATGCAAAATGGGCTCTGGAAAAGAAAAAATCTGGGCAATAACTTGGACACAAATCCTCTTTTTAGAAACCCATTGACTTTTCTGAAGTTACAGAAAATCACCCAGTAGGTTTTCACCCATATTACTTTAGGTCAGAAATAATGATTGTCCGAAGAATGATGGAGCTTTTCCCCGTTGATAAGAAGTTTCTTGGACTCTCTAAGCACTCAGCAGCCAGCAGAGAAATCTACTTGTAAGAGAGCTTTGAGAACCTGTTTTGGAAATAGTGATCCAGGAGAGAGGACGAAAAAAAAGAGGGAGAGAAGAATTTCAATATACAAACAATCTGACTGTCATGAAAGCAGTTCTCCCCTGGGATATACACCATAACTGGGCAGTTTGATCTCTAACCAGTTCGGCTGTGTACAGTATTCACGTGTCCATCGCTCTCCGGATGTGTGGAGGAAGAGGGTGGCACTTTTGTGAAATCATTCCACAAATGTTCTATATTAGGGGAGGCAGATTTCCTAGGGGAGGCCTTAATTGCTTGAAGCTCCAAGAGGAAATCTCTGCGGTGTGAGCTGCTGGTGATGGTTCGCACCGAGCGGTGGATTTTGCCAAACAACTGCATTTTACACAGGGTTAAGGGGTTGGCTGCTGGGTTGCCTCCTGCATGTTGGAAGGATGAAAAGTTTCTCCTGACCTAAGAAGGCAATAGTTAAGAGTTGATGAAGTTAAAGACATTCCAAATAACTAATTCTACTGGACTTTTAGATGTAATAAGTTATCTTTATAGCTCTAAAGTGTGGCTCACGCAGAGGATATTTTGTGTTACGTGTTTACTAGCAACTATCGGAGGGCTTATGATGCAGGCAGAAGTGTTAAAGATGCACAATTATATTTGTGCCATTCCTGTTTTTTCCTCTTTCCTAACACCTCATAATAAACCCACGTTTGTCAGTGTCAGCAGCAGAGTTCGCTGGCCAGTGACTGAGACATGGTTCTGTAAACCAAAGGTTTTCTGTTTGTCTTTTTCCTGTTCTTTGAATACACAACTTTGCAAATTCATGGGCTAACTTTATAAATAAGATCTTGATGTTCTGTTCTCACTTAAAGAAAAACTGTGCTTGTTGTGAAATGTTTGAGTGGGAGCAATACATAGGGGAACAGACGTAGTTTGCGGCTTTTCTATGGGAGAGGCAATTCTGTAATAATTGTGCTGTCCGACCTAATATCCTCACTAAGGTCATAATTGTTAGTGAGTGAGGCTGATTTGTCCTCCAAAATATTATTGTGTGGGGCAAATAATAAGCATATTTAGATCTGTGAGGACCAGTGGAGGCTTCCTAAGCTTCCATTTGTTGTCTGTGCTGCCATCCCCATCGTGTTCGGAGTTTATCCTACGAGTTGACAGGGGCCCGAACAATGAACAGAAGAGCTTGAAAAGCTCTGTGGTGATGTATTTTGTTTAATTGAAAATTAACTTATTTTGCTTTATTACAGGCATTTGGAAATGCAAAAACAGCACATAACAATAACTCCAGTCGTTTTGGAAAATTTATTCAAGTCAACTATTTAGAGAACGGTATTGTCCGAGGGTGAGTACGGTCTGAGGTTCTTCTGGGGTTGATCTCTGTGCTTGTAGGGGTTGGTGAAGACTCTGTTGTACGCAGAATTCTGCCGTATTGAGACTCTGCTCCTGTAAGAACGTCTTGCTGCTCTCGAGTGTTCGACACTAACTGAGCTCTGCAGAATAATCAGGTGATGCGTAGTATTCTTACCCTGCTGTACAACCAGATCAGGTTAAGAATTTGACTGTTGCTGCATCTTGTACCTTCACACTAAACGAAGAATTTTCTCGTAACACTGTTGTCCTCTCCCTTTTGCTATTAAAACCAGAAGATCTGAATTTTTAAGAGGAGATGGAGAGAAGTGAAATAGATTTGAGGAAGCCATTTTAGATGCTATATTGCTGTGTTACTGTAGTCTCTCAATATTATTAATCAAAGATTATGCTTCATTGCTCTTTAGTAATGGGCACTTTCACTTCAAGCGAAGAATTTTATCCAAAAATTTTTGGTGGTATTAGTAATTTATGTGCAAATACTAGTGTATTACCTAACATCCTGCCGTGAAATAATTTCTTTCAGATCTTGCTTTGTAAAACGCAGCTTAAATTTTTAATGCTCATGTTTGCACAAATTGCAGCAGTCACACGTTGTCAGGATGGACCTGTGCTGGTTCAGGCGCGATGCTGCGACACGGTGCTGGTGCAGAATTCTGCCCCATACCATCAGCAGAATCTTTCTGCACTGCAGAGCGTCACTAACAACCCCTGACTTTTGTTCTCTTTCCTTTGGATCGTCTTCGTGTTTGCACTTTAACATAAACAACGGGGAACTCTGTCCCACATTTGCTTGGAGTGTTATTCTGAACACAACTGGTGTCTTCTCAGATTGTGACGCACCAGCTCACAAGATTGGTACAATTTGAATATATTTGTTTTGTCTTCAGCATGAGAAAAAGCTGCTCAAACTTTGGCCTTGTTCGTTATATACCGTGTCGAGGAATTGAGATCATTATTTAGGAGATTTTGTCAAAATGTAAGGGGTTTTCTGGCTGGCTACCTTCCATTTTTGGCTGATGTATATACTGTCATAAATTCTCGCTAATTTTTTATATTGGCAATCAGATGGTTGTCCAGTATATTTTGGGGCTCTTGTAGGCTTTGCATTCCTTGTCAGATAACTGTTAATCTGCGAGTACAAAACAGATTGTTAGTGCTCCGCATATCTTATTTCTGCTTAGAATTTTTCATCGGCACTTTTCTAGCTTCATCTGCCTTTTTCCAGTTATGTTTACCAAAACCAAGCACTGAACATAGGTATTTTGGGGGTATTTCTCTTTGCTCCAGTTGCAATATAGTGCACACTGAAATTTTTGCTTTAGGTTTAAGGTAGTGACTACGCTATTCTCTTGTATATTTTAGCGCAGATTTCATTATTTGAACTCTTTTGGCAGTTGCTGTCTGATGTTTTGTGACATCTGTTCTTTTGCCCTCATGGTTTTTTTTTGTTTTTTGGGCTCTTCAGGGCTGTAGTTGAGAAATACCTGCTCGAAAAATCTCGTCTGGTTTCTCAAGAAAAAGATGAAAGGTAAGGGATTAATATAGTCTACTAACACAATTATATTCAATGCAAGAGTTTAAAAGCATTTGAAGTATATAGAATAAAAGAAAAATCTTTATATTTTCATGAAAGAGAAATATATTGACTTTGTAGGAACTACCACGTCTTTTATTATTTGCTACTTGGAGTCAATGAGGATGAGCGTAAAGAATTTCACCTCAAGCAACCTGAAGATTATTTCTACCTCAATCAGGTAATCTGTGACCGGGATTTACGAATGTGTTGTATGTGTTGTCTGTCTTGTGTTAAAGATAAAAGAAAGCACAAAGATTATGCTTGTTTTCTTGTGATGTTTGTACTTCATTCTTTGCCTTTAATTATGGGTGGCTCTTCACAGCATAACTTGAAAATTGAAGATGGGGAAGATCTCCGCCATGACTTTGAAAGATTAAAACAAGCCATGGAGATGGTTGGCTTCCTTTCAGCAACAAAAAACCAGTGAGTAGAACCCTTGGAGCTTTTGTTACTGATAGCTGGTTGATGTTCTTGAATTGCAATAAACCGCGGATGTGTGGGGATCACGTTTAGTTGAGCAGGAAGCAAGGAGAGCAGTGTTTGAGGCCTACGGACAAGTTCTTGAAGCAGAATTACGTCTGCTAACCTGTTACAATGAACTCATAAGAAAAATTCTTCTAAAGTTCCATTTTTCTTCCTTAGGATTTTTTCAGTACTGTCAGCTATTCTTTATTTGGGCAACATCACGTACAAGAAGAAAGCGACAGGTCGTGAAGAAGGGTTGGAAGTGGGACCTCCCGAAGTGCTGGACATTCTTTCTCAGCTTTTGAAAGTAGAGTATTTCTCTTCAGCTCTGATAGATCTTATTGTGGTGTTCTGCCTCAGCATTTTACTCGAATATCTTGTTGCCTCGTTTGCCGTGTCTAGATCCACAGCATTTATCATGTGGGAGGGGAAATGGGTGAAATTGGTGAAATTATTTGGATTAGAGATGGAATCTAGCGCATAGCATGGAAGTAGAATTTGTTTATTCAGTAATCATAGAGCCAATAAATAAATAAATTTGTTGGATTTGTGTTCTTGGCCACCACAGGGAAACAGCTGAATGAATCTAAGCTGAGAACAATTTGAAGAAGTTAAGGAGTAAAGAGTTTGAGTTGTAAAGCTATTGATAAAATGTAGCTGTTGTGAAAGAACTTAAATTTCTCTGAGGAAACTGCTGTTGCCATCAGGTTACTCACTGGGGATTTTGAGGGTGGCAATAACTCTTGTTCTTGTTTTGAAGGTTAAACGAGGAATTCTGGTAGAAGTGCTAACAAAAAGAAAAACTGTGACTGCCAATGATAAGCTTATTTTGCCATATAGTCTCAATGAGGTGAGTAAAAGAACACTACTAGTAGTATTTTAAATGCTTAAACTTGCTCTTCAGGCTACAAAAAAGCTAATACGGTACAATTCTACATTTAGAAGTTAGCACTAAAGGAAAATTTTTTGTTTTATTTATCTCTGCTAGGATTGTAACCTTTGAGTGACTCTGGTCTGAAATAGAAATGCTCTTTTTAAACCAAGTTCTGAACATTGTTTCATCTCCAGGCAATAACAGCTCGTGATTCGATGGCCAAGTCCTTATACAGTGCTCTGTTTGATTGGATTGTGCTGCGAATTAATCATGCGCTTCTTAATAAGAAGGACATGGAGGAATCTGTTACAGTAAGTTTCTCACAAAAATAAGTCTTTATAGCCAGTTGCGTATTTGGAGCTCTCAGAGAATCCTATAGATGACGTGGTCAGATATCTGGGATAAGTTTTGTTTCCTCTGAAGTCCATGGCAAGTTTCTTGATAACATTTAATTATCTCTGTTTTCACAATAGACATAACTGTTAAATATTCAAAATCTCTCAGCGAAACTACAGTGCTTTTTGTCCTGGCCAGCTCTTGTGGGTTAAGTCACTATGACAGATTGCTTAATTACATTTCCACGTCTTCTTTCAGTGTTTGTCCATTGGCGTGCTTGATATTTTTGGATTTGAAGACTTTGAAACCAACAGCTTTGAACAGTTCTGTATAAATTATGCAAATGAGCAGCTTCAGTATTATTTCAATCAGCATATTTTCAAATTGGAACAGGTAAGAAATTAGAGTTGCTGAAACAAAAACTTCTTTTTATCAAGTGCTCGCTCATTATGCAAACTTTGCCACTATTCTGCAAATGTCCATGGCTTGCTTGAATATATTTCTGAAAGTCTGATTCATTAGTTTTTTCTTTTATTATTGCTTGTTACGTGTTGTTTGACAGTTGCAAGTTTGCTGGATTTAGTGCTCTACACATCCTAGTGCTAGCAGGGGCTTTCTTTAGGGGACCAGCATTAAGTTTCTATTTGACTTTTTAATGGTAGGTGAGGTGTTTAAGCTTTTTTTCTTTTTAGTGGTTGGGAAGCAGTTTCTCTTCTTTTTTTTTTCCATTTGTAAATATTTAATAACCAGTCTTTGTTGCTTCTTCCACCTGACTGCATTTAGAGGATACAACTGTATGTTGATATTGGCGGTAGTTCTGAAATCCTGATGTTACTGGCAAATGTTGATTTACTTGGTTGCAAATGGCATCGCCATCTCATGAAGGCTTTTGAGCCCTTGAAGGTCTCACAGATCCTATTCCTAGATCAAGGGGTTTTGGGGGGTTTGCTTTAAAGTGGGATTTTTTTTTTTCTGGTGCTAAAGTCAGGTCACTCTGCTGAAAGGAAGAAGTCATCCTGGAGCATGTGGTGTTTCATCAACAATACGTAAATAACTTTAAACAAGCATTTTAAAGAGAAGAAAATTACCCAATATACAACTTTTGTATGTAAACATAGTGCTGATGTCCCTGTTTTGTAACTTGTGAGGGAAATGGCCAGCCAGGCTAACTAGAGTAAATAGTTACATTGTTTTCTTTTTTCTAATGCCATTTTTCCAAATAAGCTTAATCCTTGAATGACCCATTTCCTGTATCTCTTGCAGCATGAGGGCCCTCAGGGGGGATCTCTATATCTTTTTAAAGAAAGGCTTTTTTGTCTGTGGAAAATGGCATTCCAGTTCTGTAATGTGGCGAGCACACTGAGCAGTCTGTCGTTGGGCAGACTGAATTCTACCTATTTAAAAATAATCCATTTCTTATCGTTGTCGTCATCAAGAACAGTGAGAGGTGCTCTTTGTCTTTTGTTAAACATAAAACTTATTTGTTAAATTCCTGTGCAATATCTTTTTTTACATTAGCAACTTAGCATTACTGGGCTTATTTTTCCTGTAGGCATTTACAGCATTAAAGAAAACTGATATTTCGGTTCCGTATTTTAATGGGAAGCTTGTCTTGTCAATTATTTGCGTTGTCATTTCAGCAGAAGAGCTTCGTATTGTCAAAGAGTGCTCCACGTTTTCTGAACTTAAATGATATACGTTGCTTCCTTAGGGAAGTTCTGCTGTTGATTTGTGTGGCTTAACTGCCTGTTCTGAAACTTCTGATATTTTGTTTGACAATGAAATTTGGAAATTCTGGAACTTAATATTAAATATTTGTCACTTTTCATGATACAAGAACTATGGAAGAGAAAAAAAATGACTTAAATTCCTCCAATAAATGTTTACCTAGGATTTTAATGATGTAGATGTCCTGTCTAATCCCGAGTTTGCAGGCTGCTGATGGATGGGAAGGCACGGCAAAACATTCTTTTGCCTGTTTCGGTTTTTAAATAGATTTACCCCAAGCATCCGCTGTTGAATGACTTGTCTAGATAGACCTTTGATCTGACCCAATACGCCTGCTGTTCTGTTCTTATTTAGATACTTGTCCTTATTTTTGTTTCTGCTGCCTGTACTAACAAACTCAACTTGCCGTAGCTGTTGAAGGATATTTTTTAAGCGCTTAGACCACAGGACATGAAAGGTCAGGGCACTGTACTGATGAGGGACTTTTCTTGAGCTACACAGGAGGAATATAAGAGTGAAGGGATCACTTGGCACAATATTGACTATACTGATAATGTGGCCTGCATTCACTTAATCAGCAAGAAGCCCACTGGCCTCTTCTATCTTCTGGATGAAGAAAGCAAGTAAGCAACAAACATCTTCTGGAACCAAATGTGTGGCAGGGAGGAGGGAAGGACTGTGGAAGGGAACAGAGATGCAGCACTTGACAAAGGAGAAGGGGAAGCAAAGGGTCGCCTTGATAATCTACACTTGAATTTGCTTCTAATGACTCCACTATGGTGCTGATATAAATCAGTGCTAAAATTGAACGTTGGCTTAAGCACGCTTAAAAACTTTGACTTCTGTATTTTACCATGGAATTACAATTAAAGTAAAATGCATGTCTGTAAGTCTTTGGAACATTAAGTAGTAAATGTGTTAAATAGTTAATGTGGTGCTAATTAAGGTGAAGTGGGAGGAAGCATTGATGTATGCTGGAAACCTCCAAATATTCTTCTACGTGTGGGTTTGACCCAGAAATTAAGCCCACCTCTAAGATTCAAAGCAGGTCTGTAAGTCTCAGTTATAGTCTAGAGATCTCAGACAATAAAATACTTTTGGCAAGGATCAATAGACTCTTTAGTCTGTCACCTTTGCACCTCAATAAATGTACCATATTTTAAAAATAGCTGACAGTTTTTGTTTTGTATTCCTAGTTTTCCACATGCCACCAACCAAACTCTACTTGCAAAATTCAAACAGCAGCATGAAGACAACAAGTTTTTTGTTGGAACCCCGGTGATGGAGCCTGCGTTTATTATTCGACACTTTGCTGGGAAAGTTAAATACCAGATAAAAGTAGGTTATAGATCTGATGGCCACAAAAAGAAGAAATTCTCACCTTTCTAATAGTTTTTGTCGGAGTGTAGAAAATTTGCTGGGAATGGGCTGGATCTGTTTTGTCCTCAGATGTATTTTTTTTTTTTTGGTAGTGGTCTAGACTTAAGGATAATGCTTCCTATAGTTAGAACTATTTAGAATAATGAATCATTCTGAATAGCGATTAACATCTTGAGTCAAAACGCGGCGTTCTTGAGAGCTCGTGGTTCAATGTTCCTGTTTTTCAGGATTTCAGAGAGAAAAATATGGATTACATGAGACCAGATATCGTTGCTCTGCTCCGAAGCAGCGACAGCGCTTACGTGCGGGAGCTGATCGGGATGGACCCCGTGGCCGTGTTCCGCTGGGCCGTGCTGCGCGCGGCCATTCGCGCCATGGCTGTGTTTGCAGAAGCTGGACGCCAGAGAGCTCAGAAGACTGCAGGTATGGTATGAAAAACCAGAAACTCTTTCGAACACCGGACAATTGCTTAGTGCTTGTTGACAGAACCAGTTTACGGCAAAACCTTTATCGTCCAGGTGTGGTCTTGGTTTGGTACTACTTGTGAAAATGGCTTGCTGTTCGCACACCGAAGAGGCTGTCACTGTTTTACTGGAGACAATTCAGACGTACTCCTCCAATAAGTGCACCATTTCCAGCAGGCTGTGCCAAATTTGAAGTCGTATTTGTAAAAGCTGGGCAAGATATTACTAGTTCTAGTCTGCATGCTCATCTTATGGCTGGTTTTGACCTTCTCGGAGCTCCCTGAAGTTTCAAGTGAATATTCAGGATTAAATACTAATTTTGAAAAGCTTTTCTGAGCAGCTGCAATTTGCTATCTAGCAGTAGGGAGTTTGAGAAACAAAGCTTGATAGCTAAAGTACTAGACAAAAACTCCAGGCCCTTGGATAGATATTTTGCTTGTTATACTCGGTATTTTGTGGTTTTTTTTAATGTGTTATGCTCATATCTTTGTCAAAATTCAACCTGTTGATTATTTCATAACAGGAGTGGTACGTCAAGGACCCAGAGTTCCTCTTGGAGAACTCCAGAGATCAAATACACCAGTAGAAAAAGTTTATCGGTGAGAAACGCATATTTAACCCGTGTCAGGGAAAAGTCTGAGTCACATTTTCGTATATCAGAGGTCAACTAGATCTTTCCACAGGGATAGCAAGTTTTATTTCTTCTGTCTTCTTTTGTTTGGCCCTTTTAATATTATCAAAACAATACTCTCGCTTATTTTCGGCAAGACCCAGTACTACCAAATGTTAGTGACAGCCTCAGTTCCACTTACCCCTGACTTCTCTGTCTGTACTTTGTTGCTTTTTGTGCTGTGTGTTCCTCTGCAACCAGTCTGTGTCCCTCAAGGATTTCTAGGAGCCCTCATGTTTTTTGCAGCCTTATGACATGATTAGGAGGCAGGACAAGTTCTACAGAGCTGCCTCCCCCTGTTTGCCTTTCGATGGATTATTCAGGTTTTATACGTGTTCCTTTTGCAGCTGCTCAATGCTTGATTTCTCATTTGATTGTTCTGAGGATTTCGATATAAATGCTTTTGAAGACATCATTTCTTTTTATGAAAACAAGAAGTAAGTAGCACTGGGCCGGCACTTAGAGGCCAGGGAGGCACATGCCTGGACAGACTGACCTTCTGAGCATGCTCTGTGTAAAAGTGAAGTACACACAAAGTAGTGACTTGTGCTGCTTCATAATTACTTCATCACAGACAGTCTCTGTCACTTGTGACAACTCAGAACTAAATAAACAATTGGGCTGAAAGGATTGGTCACAGCATAACACATTTATTTCCTTGCCGTATCTTAAACCAAAATCTTGACATTCAAAAATGTTCAGAGGTACCAAGGGGAGGAAGCAACTGTCTGTAATGATGTTGCTGCCTCAGTGAGCAGCTCAGGGTGGTGATAACATCTGACAGCCAGAAGTGATTCTTACGCTTCTGTTATTTTTGGTTTGTGCCTCTCTGGAGAGTAAAGAAGGTAAGTTCTGTGCAGGGACACGCTTCACAAGCACGGTGCATGCTTAAAATAATGGAGTCTGCCACAAATTAGGGACCATCCCAGGCTTACTTTGAAAAGCTAAACATGTGAATAAAGTTGAAATGGAAATGAAAAACAAAATGTCATCAAACATTCCTGTGATGAGTAGTTTTTAACTTTTCCAATGTAAGTCTGCTTAAGCAGCCTCATTTTGGCAGTCAAATATCTCTATGAAACTATTTACTGCTTGATTATAAAGAAACTTAAGTTATCTGGAAAGGCTACTTAGCTTAAAATGTTCCTTGCTATTAAGTACATTCTGCTAAATTTCTGTTTTCTGAATTTATGGCTCAAGAATTTACACAAAAAGGCAGAATTAGAGAATAACAATGAGACCATGGTAATTAAATTTTAGGGCACTAACAGAATAGAAAGCGCTGCTTTGACATCAGAATCATTCATGCCTAGGAAAAAGTAGTCTGGGATTGACCTGCTGCTGTTTGGAGCACACTTGGTGATGGGATCTCTTGGGGTTTTAACTCCTTTTTTTCCCCCCCACTCTCTCCTGGCTGTGTATCTTTGTTTGCCATCTCTGTTTTGCTGTGACTCATTTTAGAGACATGCATGAACAAATCATCGCAAGTATCAAAGGACTTCCCTGGCAGGGTGGGGATCCCTGCAAGCTGCTTCGGTCACTCAGTCGACTCCAACACCGCTCCCACTTCATGTGAGTTCTGGTGCTCGAGGGATTGCTTTGAAAGTGCAACAATAACCAAGCAGTTACTCCAGTCCATTGAAAAGATACTTGCCCCGAGTTTGTCTTCTGCAAAAAACCTAAATAAGACGAGAATAAAATAACTCCGTCTAAAAAAATATAAAGGCTTTGAGAACACTTTATCGCTTCGTTGCGTTAGCTGCAAGCCAAACCTACTTTTCATTTGCTTTAAAACCCAAGTGTGTAGTATGGGCTTGTTGCAAAACATTTGACAATGGAATTACTCGCAAGTTATGATTAATGGTTTCCTGAAATCCAGGATGCCAATGCTGTGTATATTCCTGGGTTAAGACTCTTTACGTGTGTACACCTATAGATGTGTAAGAAAATCATTCTGCTCCGTCATCTAGTAACTAAACGTGAAGCGAGCAGCATGGAGCTGGAACGTGCCTCACGTTCTGGAGTTCGCACGATCACAGTGAGGGGATGCGAACTCCAACCTGTTCCTGCCGGCTTGGGGTTCGCTGTGGGGCGAGAGCTGCGCCCAGGGCCGTGTGGTGCTGGGGAAGGTCTGGGGTGATCTCAGACCCATCAATTCCCAAGCAGAATGCTGGACGTGAGTTGTCCTTCCATGAGCAGTTAAGGGCTTTCCCAGCAGTTCTGGTGCAGCAATAACTTCTGCATTTTGATGCGATAGTGCCTTAGTATCATGATAAGAATTCAGTGACTGTCCAGTTAGCCAAATAGAAAAACTTCCACAAGAACACCCTATGCAACAGTGCAGTTTTTAATAGCTTTAACTTGAGAGAAAATGTTTCACTTTTGAAAGCTTCCAATACCTACAGGCTTAATTTGAAAACAAAATCTTGTTGCGAAGCAGTTTGCATTTCTGGCATTGATCACTTGTGAGAGATGTGCACGAACACACCTGCTGCTGTTGTGCTGATTTCCTGCTGTCCTTTATCTTGCCTCATAAATTGCACCAACTTATTGTTTGCTGAAATAACCAAAAATTGTGTGTATTTTTTTCTTAAATGGTCTTTAATGTTTTAACAGGAAAAGTAGAGGTATCAAACAAAAGCAGATCATTCCCAAGGTAAAGTTATTCAGTAAATTTAGATTTCTTTTGTTTGTTTCTTTCACTTTGAACTTTCATTTTGATTGCTAGAACTCATTTCAGAAAATATTGTTTCGTAGTGTAGGGAAGTTGTATCCTTTAACCTCTAAAACTTCCTTTTTGACAATCTAAAAGATAAGTAAATGTTCACCTTTGTAAGAAGAGCTGAACAGGAAAAAATTGTGAATTGGCATCTGTTTAATTAGACTAGAGATGCCATTTCTAATCAAGTCGTGGAAGGCAAATATAATTCACCTTGTTCACCTTACGCTCTTGGGATGGGACAATGTAAAAGTTTCACTCTTGAGAAGGTTCTTTGGTCCAAAATAGAAATAGTCAGCAAGTGTAACATCTTTTAATGTGGAGCTCTAGGTAGTCGATTTGTTTTCTTACTCATTTTGATGCAGATGGAAATATTTCCCCTTCTGTTAAGAGATTTTGTTGATTATGAAAACTTTCTTCTAGAACTTGCTGGATTCCAAATCTCTGAAGCTCATCGTAAGCATGACCCTGCATGATCGAACCACAAAATCCCTCTTGCACTTGCACAAGAAGAAAAAGCCCCCCAGCATCAGTGCACAGTTCCAGGTGGGTGCACCCTGACCTCATAGGAACAGACCTTCTTGGTCTGGTCTAGGCTGAGCTTGCTTGAAAAACAAACTGGTTTTTATTCCTCGGATTTGTTTAAAGTAGGGTTTATTACTCGATTAAGGTTAGACTACGTTTAGAGATCACCGTTATGCTATGAAATGTTAGTTTGCTTGTACAATCAGCCTCATCCTTATATGCAGATGTAGCGCTATTGTAACATCATACGTAAACCTCACTTCTCATTGTCTTAAAAAAAAAAACAAGGATCCCCTGTGCAGTACGGGAGAACCTCCGTATTGGATGAAATAGGATTTGTATAGCTGTCAGACCTGAAAGAACTTTATTTTTGAGGAAGAAGCTGTTACTGCTGTCAAACACAACTCAAAATGGGGATATCTGAAGACAAAATAAATGTTTCTGCCTATTTTGTTTCAGACTTCACTTAGTAAGTTACTGGAGACTCTGGGTAGAGCTGAGCCCTTCTTCATCCGCTGCATCCGCTCCAACGCTGAGAAGGTAACACTGAGCTGAGTGCTGAGGATCTTGCTCTTCCAGCGCTGTAATATCTCTTTTGATTTGTTCACTGTCGTTCTGTACAAAAGTAAAGGGCAACCAGGGTCCAAAACCAGAATGTGCTTTTTCTGCTGGACAGAAATAGGACTCTTCAGGCATTTACGAGCTGTTCACTGCTGATCTTTTTCAGAAAGAGATGCTTTTTGATGAAAACTTGGTGCTTCAACAGTTAAGATACACTGGCATGCTAGAAACTGTGCGGATCAGAAGATCTGGCTACAGTGCCAAATATACATTCCAGGTACGTGGAAGTGGATTATGCGTTCGGAAATAGCTGCTCTTTTTGGAAAAACCCTCATTGCCTTGGAGTCTTTTGTGTCTCTCTTGATATGGAGCTCATGACCACTTGGAATGACCTGTAAAAATTCGCAGTATTTTTAACAGAGGTAACATGTTGTAGTATAAACTATTGTGTGAGTCATCTACCAGTTAATTGTTCGACTTGTTTCATGAAGAAAAAGCATTCTGAGGATTGTGCTGTGGGTATGATCGATCATTGCTGCACATCACTGTCTGCATATGTGAACTAGTAGTCTAGAAAAAGCTCTGTGTGTGTTTAGCTTTATAGATCACATATAGGCGATCTTTACTGTTAATTTGAGGTTGAATGAAGACTGTATTTTACAAAGTAGGAAAAAATAGCTCAATTTGGAGTTAGAAATAAGTACTTTCAAACCCCTGTAGCACAGATAGCTTAATTTGAGAAATCCAGTTAAAATATCTGAACTTGTGAATTGCCTTCTAACTTTGATCTCTTGCTGCCTCTGCTTTTGCAGGAATTCATAGACCAATTTCAGGTGTTACTGCCCAAAAATGCCAAAGCCTCTAAGGAAGACATTTGTGTTTATTTGAATAAACTAAAACTGGATGAAAACTACTATCAAATAGGAACAACCAAGGTCTGTGAAACTTTTCATAAGCCACTAAGAAATACTGATGTACACTGCAGAATTTAGGGCAGTTCATTTACACATTACTCTTTTCTGCGTTTCATATTTAAACTAGCACGTTTTAGCTCTTGTAAATGTTGACACAGATTTCAGTGCTTGCCTCATTGGTTTTTTTGTTAGCTGATAAGTTTTGGTTCAGTAATAAGCGTTGCTATGCTCATTTTTTAGCTTGTGGAGATAACTCCAGCGGAGACTCTTTATTGCTGAACTTTTCTTTAACTGAGCAGGTCTTTATGAAAGAGGCTGAACGGCAGGTGCTACAGGATACACTACACAAAGAAGTGATCAGGAAAATCATCCTCCTTCAGAGCTGGCTCAGGATGGTTTTAGAACGGAGACGCTTCCTCAGGACACGGCAGGCAGCCATTGTTTTACAGGTATCTTCGAGAATCGCCAGACTTGTCTTCCTAAAAACCAAACTCCCTCAAAGAAAGCTCCCCACCATGAAGGACCCCTCTCTTATTGTAGAAATCTCCCCTCTTAGGCTTGCTGGCGTTCCCGCTGCGTTAGGATGGCGCTGCAGAGGAATAACGCTGCCGTTGAGATTCAGTCGGCGTGGCGAAGGTACAGGGAGCGCAAACGCTACCTCGAGCGGAGGAGAAGAATTTGTGTCCTGCAAGCCGTGGTCAGAGGGCATCTCCAGCGCAAGAGGTGAGGGAAGAGGAGCGATATGATATGAAAACGTGCGTTTTAACCACTTGGCTACTGGGCTTCACTTGCCAGGCTCAGCTTCTGTGTGATATGTTGACTTAGTAAGCAACTTAAAGATCGTTATTACCATGTGAAACTGCAGCTGGTATCAAATGGCTACTGGTGTGTGGAAACTGGTTGAGCACTTAGTACTGGTGCGTTATTCAGCTGAGCCACGCTGGTGCGTGCCAGTTTGGGGAAGCAGCCGTCCCTGTGGTCATACTGGGATTGGAAGTGTATTGTGCTTTGTGGCTGTATTGCCATTTAAACTGCTGCATTTAAACAGTTGGGTGCTTTTCTTGACTGCTGTGCGTTAAATGTTTGTGTTCTCATCTTAAAAATTCTTAACAGGTTTCAGAAAATGGTCATGGAAAAGCAGAAAGCTGAAGAAAAACAGAAAGAAATGCAGGAAGGTCAAGACAGAGAGAATGATGAGAGCAAGGATGAGCTCAGTGAAGCAGCGACAGCTCCGTTGCCTGTGAAACGCAAGGCAGAGCTGGATGAAGCTGTTGGGGACAGAAACGAAGCTCCAAGTGAGGAAGCTGAAAACGTGAGCTCATGTGAAAAAGCCACGTTTCCCCAGAAGAATGTGACAGAGGCTTCAGAGAAAGTAGCAAACACGAGAGAGAAACGCGAATTTCGCCGGCAGAGGGGGCTGGAACATAACGAGTTACAGAACAAGCACGTCCTGTTTTCCTTCGAAGGACCATCTTTGCTGTGCCACGAGGAACAAACCTCTTCTGAAGAGGCTCTGGAAACTGTTCCAGGGCCAGAGAAATCCACAGAGCAAGATCCTGTCCCCCAAGGAAGCAGCAAGGGAGGGAAAAGTCCAGATGAAGAAAAAGCTCTTTCAGACACCCCACCGTCAAGCGAGACGAAAGAAAGCGGTTCTATTCCTGAGCAACCACGTGGATCAGAAGGAGAAAACGTAGATGATAAGGCAGTTGGTGGAATGAAAACACAAGGGAATCAAAATAACCAGATAAAAGCCAGCCAAAGCTTCACCTGCCCTGAAAGGCCGACAAATCTTGCGCTGAATCTTCATCATACGCTGTCTGCTGCTGAGAGCTTTCAAAATTCAGCTGAATGCTGGGCGGAGAAAAACAAACGTCTTGTTCAGAAGACAACCAAAGATCTGGATAGTCCCACTTCTTCCCAAATCCAGAGATATGTGGATGACCCAGGGAAACTAAAGTACAAGAGAGAGAAGTGGAAAGGGAAGAGACAGGTCGATGCCAGTCAGAACGAGATGCTGAGCCAGTCTCTGGACGAAAGAACACGAGTGGATAAGTCTCCTCAGGATCAGCTAGAGTAAGGGCAGCTTCCCACTTATTTTGACTTTTTCCAGAAAACAGGTATCTGTAATATTTAAAAATAGGTGAAGGACTCCTGAGAGCCTGGGAGAAAATAGAGCTGTGAACAACCACTGCTTTTTCTTGGCTGCCGGTTCCCAGTCTTGCCATTGAATTTGTACTGGTCGAATGTTTTCAGGAGCGAACAAAAGATACGAAACCTGCCATGCTGGATTAAAATGGAGAGTCAGGGCTTCAGTTAAAGTAGTGGCTGGAGTTTATTTTCACGTCTCTTTTGACCATTGAAAACAAGATTTGATTGGCCTGCAGTTTGCAAGCGTCATCCTTCTGATATGGCAGGAAATCTGGCGTACCCGTTTTTTTACTTCTCCAGTACATTTTTGCATTCAAAAGGGAGTTGCAGGAGTAGGTCAGGATTATCTCTCAGATGTAACATTGTTATGTGGGGTATTTAAAAAGTGGTAAATACTAAGAGGCTATGGACTTCTAGAAAATATATATTCTGAAACTAATCTTGTAACATTGCAGGAAGAAGGGGAATTCGTCTTCATTAAGTGATCTCTCAACACTGGCCCAGTCTGTTGCCATAAATCAGGTACTGGTGCTGTTGTACATCTTTATACTTAATTATCCTTGCCTTTAAATAGTAAAGATTTGTCAATATTTTGCTATATTGTGTTCTGTATGCCTGTGTTCCTTTCAGATTGATTTTTTTTTTTTGGCTTAATATCCTTGTTTAAAAAAAAAAATCATTAGCAAATATTGTACAATTTGAAAAGTTAATTTTTAATATTGGACCCTTGATCAAAGCATTAAATATATTTGGATCTTATATTAGTAAGCTAATATCTATTGAATAAAGTGTTTTGTCTTGATGAAGCAAACTTTTTTCCACCATTCTAGTTTTTAAAACCATTTGAAGAATCTATTTCATTTAATATTTAGTTTTTTTGACTACTCCTTCTCTCTGCTGCAGCAATCACCAGATACGATAGAAGAAGAAAAAGGCAGCAAGAAATATCCTGTGCAAAAGAAGCCCAGTGACCTCTTACCTACCTCAGATGCAGTGGTTTCCATGCAGTCAGCAAGTCAGCAAATAGACACCAAGTGCGTATTCTGTGTATGCCTGACCTGCCTATAAGAAAACGAGGAAAAAAAAGGGGGGCGAGATTTTCCACTGGTGCATAACACTTGTCTTTCAACTGGTTCTTTTTAACTGAAGAACCACCATCCAGGCTCAGATCAAAGATCCATGTGGCATACGGTCATCCAGACTGAGAAATAAGACACCAGGAGAATAGTTTAAGAACGCGGCAAGTGTATAATAATATAATGCCATTGCCTTCCCTGCTCCTCCAGCTTCTGGCATCTGCAGCTCACGGACTCCCTGAGTCAGAAATGATGTCCTGGATCTGCGATGTGTTGTCTCTGTGTAGGTTCAAGGTAGTTAGTGCTCTAATCTAGTAGATATCAGAGTGTCCAGATGTGCGTTCAGACTGTGCTGCCTTTTCCCTGCTGCTCAGTTTTTCTGCAGGTTGGGCCTTAGGGGATGTGTGTGTAGTGGAGGTTAATCCTGTCCTGGGTGTAGCTGGACTGTTAAAAGAGCCTCTTGTTCTAGAGCCAACTTCCATTACTCATCTGACAAACTTGTATCTGCTTTTATGTTCAGGTCTGCTTTTAAAAGCCCTTTGCGTAGACTTTTGGGGAAAAAGCCAGACAAGAAGATTCCAAGGGAGAGTCCTGATGTGATTGATGAAGGAGACGGTCTCTCCCTTGTGTCTTGTATTCTCTTTCCAGAAACAGGAGGAACCCAGAAAGTTTCGGAAGGTGAGTTTCTTTGACTTAATCCCCAGCTTACTAATAACCATCTTTTCTGTAAAGTTTTGCATGGCTCCTGAGGAAACAAATGCTGCAAAACTCAGTCATCCTGCTTTAATATCCAAATTAATTTCTTTCCCAGCTTCTTCCGGACAGCCGACTCGCCTCCAGGCAGGGGAGCGCCCTGCGAAAGAGAGCAGTAAAGCAAAGAAGAACCGCACGATAAAGATCAGCAAGATCTCGAGTGTGTCTCAGAACTGGCGAGCTTCCATGGTCCGGGAGATTGCAAACGCCAATGAACTGAAACATCTTGATGAGTTCCTCCTAAACAAGGTAAAAGGCACTATGATAAAATTCAGGTGTATGTTCACTGTTTGTGTGGCATTTTAAAGACTGCTTTTCTGGGTGCAAGTTTATATGATGTTTTAAAGCCAAGGGGAATTGATCTGGTAGCTTGACCAAGTTAGGTCTGTATTAAGACACTTCATATTCCTTCCTTTAAATCTCTGAGTCCATTATATTATATTTAATCCAGGTGGCATTTGTGTTAGCTCAACATTTGTTTAGAAACAAGTCAGCAGCAAAAGTATTTATAAAAAAGAAGCTTAAGTTGTAAGAAAATAGAGTTCTTTAGAGCCTATTTACCTACCTGACTCCTATTTTTGCACCATCACAATGCATTAAGAAATGTTATTTTAAGTAACTGGAGTGGTCATAGATGACTAAGCCCAGCAACTGAAGCTTAGCACTGCTTGGATGTTCTTGTTTTAGTGAAATTTGATGCAGGTGTGTTTCCCTTCTAGATCAACGACTTACGCTCCCAGAAGTCTGGTGTTGAATGTTTGTTTTTTGAAGCCACAGAGAAGTTCAGAGGAAACATCAAGACCATGTACTCTGCTCCTGTAAGTAGTAAGTCTCAATAAAGTGAAAAGTTGGTAGGTAACGAATGAATCATCTGCAGTTTAAACGCTTGGCCTACAGCTCTTTACCAAAGCAATTCTCAGCATAAATTCAAAGCTGATTTTTAAACTTGAAAAAGAACGTTTTCCAGTTCCACTGTTATCTTAAGCAGGCGGTTTGTTTCCCGTTTCTCATTCACTCAGCCATAATGTATTTTCAGAAATGGATGGATTTTGCTGTCTTCAGTCTCTTGATGGTGCTGTATTTAAACACCAGAGAGGAGCCAACAGCTTTTCCAATATTCTCCTGATAGGGCCATGTCTCAGCCACGCGCCCTTTTCTAGTGTAATGGGAACTGTGCTCATTTGTGTCCGTCGTGGGCCGCTCTCTTTAATTGCGAGCACGCTTTCTCACCTCTGAACTTTAACACGTAAAAATACAAAACTGTCTCAACATTATCCAGAAATACTATCTTCTGAATAATATTTTTTTCTTTCTCTAGAATGGGCAAATCCACGTTGGCTACAAAGATCTGGTGGAAAATTACCAGCTTCTAGTTACAAATCTGGCCAAAAAAAGGGAAGAGAAAGAAGTCAAGCTGGTTTTGAACCTCTTCCAATCCCTTTTGGATGAATTCATCAGAGGATATACAAAAAAAGAGGAATCTGAGCAGCCCAAGGTATAAAACGCACTGACACCGGCTGATGGGCTGATTGAACAATGTTACTCTTACAGTATAAGGAACCTGTGTTACCTCAGAAACCTTTTCCATAGCGGTCTTCATTATTTGGGAAACGCTTTCCACATGTGAATCATGCATAGAACAAATTCTGAGTGCTGATGCATCTTGTTGGAATTGCTCATTATTTAACTCACTCTTAATATGTTCAGAATCTTAAAGTGTTTGTGCGTTTTCTGTGGTGAAAACTTAGTTCTCTGAAGGTGTTAGAGACGGAACTGCTTTGTCCTCAGGTGGGGAGCTCAAGGGATTTTTAGGAATTTGCCAGTGTGAGCTCAGACCTCGTATTGAGCTGAAGCTGCAGTACAGGGGCTCAAATGTCTGGAGGTGAAATAGAGTCGGGGAAACTGAATAGGAAAAAAAAAAGGAAATGGAATGTCTGAATTTCAAAAGACTAACGCCAGTTCTGTACTCTGCAGCAAACCAAAGCCCAGAAGAAGAAACGAAAACAAGATCGTGCAGTAAGTACTTTTTGCAATAATCAAAGTTCACAGCTGTACTCACAGAACACAGAGAAAAACAATGTTGGAAGAATTGGATTTTGTGCTGAACTTCTGTTCTATTTTGCATGCTGAATCACCCCTTTTATGAAGACAATATAGAACTATTTTCCATAAATCAAAGATCCTCCTTATGCAGTGATACATAGTATTCTAGCATTTTTTGCTTGTTCATAGCATCTTTTAGAACCTAATGGCTCTGTCAATAACGGGGCTGTTTAAGGGAAAATACTACTGAATATTAATAACGAACTATAGCTCATGTATTGTACTGATGAGCTTTAACCGAGGCGGCAAGTCTGTTATGAAATGACCAAGCAAACCCAACTACCTTAAGACAGGATGAAATTTGGCTTTGGGGCCAAAGCCATCAACTGTAATTGTAAAATAAAAGTGAAAAATCGAAGATAGGCTGGATAGTGTTATTAAAAATAACAACTAACGGACTTTTTTTCTTACTATTTTTTATTTCTTCCTGTCTCCTACCAGATTGAAGAACACAATGGCCACGTGTTCACCAACTACCAAGTGAGCATCCGGCAGTCGTGCGAGCACTGCTCGTCCTACATCTGGCCCATGGAGAAGGCCTGTCTGTGCAGCGGTGAGTGGAATCACCTCCTTCCCACTCCGTTTACAACCCCTCCACATCGCTTGTAACCTGGGCTGGGGTGGCTTAGCGAACAGTACATGTAGGTTATATAGTAAGTGAATGAGACGGGATACTCAGCATCTTGGTGTGATATGGAATGTTTGTAACAATTGCTTCTCTCTCTAGTTTGCAAGTTGACTTGTCACAAGAAATGCATGTCCAAGATACAGAGCAGCTGTACGTCCTGCGGAAAAAAGGTAAGAACTGTAGATCTGGGCTGCAGTGCTGTGATACGAGTCGTGTGCTAAATGCTGCTTTTTTTTTTCTTGGCAAACGAGCAGTGGACTGAATAAAAATAGCTTGAAAGTTTAAGTTTGCTTCTCTGCCTGCGTATAGTCGGAGCCAGGCCCTGCAGTTGCAGAAACAGAAAATTATCATAAAAGGTGAAACTCAAGCTAATTTGGGAACTCTTCCTTAAAAGTATGTGTGCTGTATTGGACAAACTGTTGAAGAAATCCTCCCCTGTGTACCCTGAAGTTTCTTTATTGCTGCGGCTCCAAAAATCTACCTTATGATCCAAGGCTTGTAGCAAGCTAGAATAAAACACTCGGCTTTTGTTTCTGGAAGCATAAGCTAATTGCAGCATGAAACAATGGAATTTTCTAGCTTGGGAAGAGGTATTCACAGTGCTTGCCCTGTTTCAATTCCAGAATGAACAGGATGCAGAACCGCGTCATTTCGGAGTGTGTGTGAGTTCCCTGACCAGTGAGAGAAATTCGGTGCCCGTTGTCCTGGAGAAGCTGCTGGAGTACGTGGAGATGCACGGGCTCTACACCGAAGGCATTTACAGGAAATCGGGGTCAGCAAATCGAATGAAGGAGCTGAAACAGTTGCTGCAAGCAGGTCAGGCAATGTTGTGCGCCCTTTTGACTTCCTTGTATGACACCAGTTTTTCTTGCAATTCTCTTCCATCTGAAAGCATCTGCCACTCTGGGGTGTGTTAACACAGCCCACGTGGCCACCAAAAAGCTGTTTTTATTTTCGTTGGCTGGAAAAAGCTGCTTAGTACATATGAGTGACTATCAGCACACTTATTTTTCTTCTGAATTGCCACTTTGATTTGGTGAACAAGAGGCTTAAATGTTTCTAACCTTATTTCTTTGAGGTCCCATTCTGTACATCAAAAGAACAAACCGCTCAAAATAAAACATTTCTTTTCAGACCCAAACTCAGTGAAACTGGAGAATTACCCTATTCACACTATTACGGGGATCCTTAAGCAATGGCTACGGGAATTACCAGATCCACTAATGACATCTGCGCAGTACAATGATTTTCTCCGAGCTGTAGGTAGGTTTTGGAGATGTTTGAAGGTTTCCCTTCATCCCGTGTTTTCTTCTCCTTGATGTTCTGGACCAGATCTCGCTGGCCAGATGGTTTTCAGTTAGTGTTGCACATCAATTCTCATCTTGTGCTTTCTCCCCTTGTGCAGAACTACCAGAAAAACAGGAGCAGCTCTGTGCCATTTACAGCGTCCTCGAACAGCTTCCGCAAGCAAATCATAATACCTTGGAGCGACTCATCTTCCATCTGGTCAAGTAATGAGTTTAATTACTTCATTTGGAGAGGAACTCTTGGGATAAATGGTACTGGTAAAGGGGCTGCTCTTAGCCAAGGAACTTGATAATTTTCTAAGCAGTCCTATTAACACAGGGAAAAGGGGTTTTTAAAGAGGAGGCGCTGAGTCACCAGACATTCTTTGAGAGACTGCCAAACCAGCTTAACCTGGGTGGCTTCCTGTTCCTTTTTTCTGATGCATCAAGCTTCGTCTACTTTAGTACGTGTAAAATAATTTAAAAACATTTCTTTGAACTGCTGTATGTACTTAATACCCTAGAGGCATCCTTTCATGTTATTTGTTTGATGCGATTGCTTGTATTCTAGGAAAGTTTGCTTTAAAAATCTTTGGTTTTTTGTTCTGAACATGGAATTTCAGAGTGGCTTTGATAGAAGATGTCAACCGCATGTCACCCAACGCCTTGGCCATTGTTTTTGCTCCGTGCCTCTTGCGTTGTCCTGATACCTCTGACCCCTTAACCAGCATGAAGGATGTTTCAAAAACAACCATGTAAGTTCAAGCAGCCTGCTGCAAAGTAGGACTTTGAAATCTGATGGCAGGCCAGTACTACTCCCTGCATTTGTTACAACCTTGTTCATATCAAGCTGAAACTGAGGGTTAAGAGTTAATAAATTCTGGCCCTGGTAGTGCTGCTGGTTGATGTGCCCTTCTCTGACTCCTTCCACCTGTCTGAAATTTAAAAACATAAAGTAGGATGATTTAAAAACCTTCACTATCAGGTTTGCATTTTACATCAAGATAATATTTTGGTGGGATTGTACACTAATCATATCTATTTTGCTGACATACCAGCTGTAATAAACTAGGATACAGAATGAAACTGTCTCCTGCGTATTTGAAAACCCCTGATAATTTCTTCTACATTATTCCTTGAATTGAAGAAGGTTCTGTCCTTGATCCTCTTGGTTCTCCTCACCCTCCAGCAGCTCTAGCTCTCTGAGTGTCCCTCACAATCCTCACTGCATGGCCTCGCATCTGCATCAAATGAAATCACTATGAAGCTGCTGAATAAACTCTTGCACTTTTGTCCAGGTGTATCGAGATGCTCATAAAGGAACAGATAAGGAAGTACAAGGTAAAAATGGATGAAATAAATCAGCTGGAAGCAGCTGAGAGCATCGCTTTTCGACGACTCTCATTGCTTCGACAGAATACGGTAAGTGTTGAAATAAACCACAGAACCACACCATCGGGCAGGAAGCATCCCCTCGATTTCTTGGGAAGGATTGTGCAATTATTTATCCTGTCCTTCCCATTCAGTAAGTCAAAGACCAATTGCAAGATAAGGAGAAAAGGGATTTGCACTTGCCCAAAGCTGTAGGTAGGAGCTCTAAATAAATATACAGCTGCACTGGAGTCTGATAAATGAAGGGGCAAGAGTGGGGATCTGCTCTCGCAGTGCTGAAAATCTATGTCTGTGTAATTCAGTCAGAACTGAGATTGCTGAGTCTCCTACGTGGTGAAAGAGTTCCTTCGCTCCAGATGTGGAAAGAAATATGCTGTGTTCTGTTAGGGCAAAAATACGCTTGTTCTTTTGTTTTTGTTGTACTGATTGAAACAAACCAAACTCTCTCTGCTCAGAAGCTGCATATAGTGAATTTGGTCTTCATCTCTCTCTAGCTCTGGCCTGTAAAACTTGGGTTTTCTTCCCCATATGAGGGGATGCTGGTATGTACCTTCCAAGTGCACGTGGTTTTTCCTACAGTACTATTGCATGACTCAAATACTCACTATGTGCGTTTTAACTAGGTTTTAAGTACGCTTTTGAACAATTGAGGCTGCATGTATTGGTGCAACTTTCTCCCCAGACTGCATGCAGGGCTGCTGGTTCTGTCATCACTTGGTGTTTTACAGAAATTCTGAATGCAACTTGTATTGGATGTAATAATGTTACTTATAAGTGACTACTAAAACTATGCTGAGGCGGGTAAATCAAATTACTACACTTCAAAAAAAAAAAAAGAGTAACAAAACCATAGATATCAGGTGAATAGAAACATTTCTGTTACTTTTGGAAACGTTTGTGTGGGTAACTAACAGCTCTTCATCAACCCTGTCATGAGTTTAGCCTACTCATTTGTCTTCCACCTTGCAACTAGTAGACACTCGACTTGTGTTGCTTCTTAAGGCCGAGATGTGTTATGCACACACTTGTCTTTCAGAGTAAAAGCTCGCAGGCCAAAGGAAATGACAGTGGCAACTCAGAACTGGACTTGCTGCGTGAAGAGGAGGAAGTTTCCGAAGCCGATAACCGGGAAAAGGAGATTCTCATTGATCGCATACAGTCAATAAAAGAAGAAAAGTAAGTCACCCTTTACCTCTGTAGGTCGTGCCCTTTTCAGCTGGAGGTAATACAGACAGCAAAGCAGTGTACCTTTTGTCCAAACTGATCTAGTTAATTGTGTTCTGTAGGCCTTTATGGAGGTGAAAAGCAAAATACGAAGGATTAACTGAGAGAAAACACCATGAGAATTAATATTTAATGACTACACGCAGAAAGTTTTACCTCTGAAATAGCTGCTGAATACAGTTGCTCGTATCAGAGAGAACCATCTTTCTAAAGAGCTACAATCTCTGTTTTGATATAGGGAGGATATAACTTACCGGTTACCTGAGCTTGATCAGCGAGGCTCTGATGAGGAAAACGTGGACTCAGAGACCTCAGCGAGCACAGAGAGTCTGCTTGAGGATCGGCCAGGACGGGTGGATACCGAAGGTCAGTATTAAGGTAGTGTGTGTTTTTTTTATTCTACATCTTTCACTGCATGCAGCCAGGTGACCAGATGTTATCTGGTCGCAGTTGCTTGTATCAAGTTACGTTTTTATGCATGCTTTCAGTATCTAAGTATCTTGTTTCTTTAAAGCAATTATTGGATTTCACTGCCATGCTCAGAGCTCCAGTGTGCCTGCCAAAGACATTTGCAAAGTGCCTTCTCTTTTGCAAACCTCTTCAAATTCTTCCTCTGCATCCCTGCCTTCAAGACATAGATCGTCTTTAACGCTGCCCAAGATTAAAGTGCCCCGTCGAACTCCGGTGATGCCAACAGCAAATATAAAACTTCCTCCTGGGATTTTCAAATGTACAGAAACCCAGGGCAGGATTTCGGCTAATGAAGAGTCTCAAGTAGCGGCGAGACGAAGGGAGCAGCCAGCAAGGCGAACTGATAAAATCCACTCTGTGTACATTGCACAAGGGTCTGAGATGGCCCACGCTCAGGAACTCTTGGATGAATACGAACCAACAGCAAAAGTAAAACGGAGGTTTTCGGACCCTTACTCTCACATTCCCTGTATAGAGAAGTGAATCACTTCAGCTGTCTGGACTTTTTTTTGAAGTTGACTGCAGCTTTGGCTTTAACCCTCTGAGGCTGTGAAATGTACAGTGCTGTAAGGGTTGAGCAAGGTTGTTTAAAACAAATATTCTTCACTTTAAATTAAAACCCCACAAAGAAAGTAGAGCATAAAACTTATGTGGAGTAAAATACATGGGTTGAGTGTACAGGAAAAAAAACAAGTCCCCCAGTTCTGCTGTCATGCCTTTTTCCATTTGCCTTACAATGGACTCTAACGGGACCAACAGCGAGTTTGCGTCAGTGTGTGTTGCCTTAATTTTTTTTATGTTTGTATGACAACTTTCTGTGTGGTTTACAGAGCTGTTAATGTTGTAATAGCCTTAACTGAGACCAAAATATATAAGAACGTTTATTAATACATTGCACTTTTTAAAAATACACGTGTTAGTTTATCAATGTCTGCCTTGTCTAGTGAACAGGTTCTTTGGCTGGAAGCCGTTGATCAGAATTGTGTATCTTTGTGCAATACTTCATAAAGCATTGGGAATAGCCTTATGGAGTAGGAAGCTCTGAAGTCAAGCCTGGGGTGTCACGTTGGGGTGTTTTTGTGCTGTTGAAGCAAACATACAATCCAGCAGAGCCGTAGTGCTGTGTGGAGCAGGCTCTGTCACCCTCACTGTGAAGAAGTTTCTTCTCATATTTAAGTGGAACCTCCTGTGTTCCAGTTTGTCCCCATTACCCCTTGTCCTATCACTGGTTGTCACCGAGAAGAGCCTGGCTCCATCCTCCTGACACCCACGCTTTATACGTTTATAAACATTAATGAGGTCACCTCTCAGTCTCCTCCAAGCTCCAGAGCCCCAGCTCCCTCAGCCTTTCCTCACATGGGAGATGCTCCACTCCCTCCATCATCTTTGTTTGCGCTGGACTCTGTCTCTCTTTTGGGGGCTTCTTTGGGGGGTGTTGTTTTTTTGTTTTATTTTGTGGGGGGTTTTTTGTTGTCTGGTTGGTTTGTGGTTTGGTTTTGGGTTTTGCTTGTTTGTTTTTATTTTTTTAATACAACTGTGCCTCCCGCCCCTCCCTGCGCCCCGCCCCAACATGGCGTCCGCCTCCCGGAAGTGCCCCCTGAGGCAGCTTCCGCCCGCCATGGCGGCGACGCGGCTGGAGCTGAACCTGATGCGGCTGCTGAGCCGCTGCGAGGCCCTGGCGGCGGAGCGGCGGGACCCCGAGGAGTGGCGGCTGGACAAGGTGACACCCGACCCGGCCTCCCGGCGGGGAGAGCGGCCGGGAGAAGCGCGGGACCCTCATTCCCCCTGCAGCGCGGTTCGGCTCCTCGAAATAAACTGAGGCAGCGAGCGCTATGGAGCGTTCAAACTCCAACCTCGCCCTCAGTCGAACCTTTGCCAGACAATATTTCGACTTAAAAGCTTTTTATTTCTCCTCAGTACGTGGCGGCTCTGGAGGACATGCTGCGGGAGCTGAAGCTGCAGTCCTGGTGAGTCCCTGGGAAACCATGGGCTGGGTATTTGCGGCTTCCTCAGCGTCTTACCTGCAAGATAAACCTTAAAGAACCATATGTTGGGTTTTGTCAGGTTTTGTGTGGTTTGTTGGTTGGTTTTTTAAGTTTTTGTTGTTTGGAAAAATCACCTGAATAATAGAAAATGCTGATAACTTCTGGGTTTTGTGTTATTACTTTTCCGTTCCAATAGCAAGCCCGCCCCAGAGCTGCTGAATGAATACTCTCGCAAAGTGGATTTCCTAAAGGGACTTTTGGAAGCTGAAAAATTGGTAAGATCTACCACTTCAACTTGACATGGCTTAAATATTCTCTGCCTGTATTCACCTTTTTGCCTGGTTCCTAAGTTTGCCTTTATCTTTTGTCTCAAAATAACACTTGCTAAAGTCTTATTAGGCAATCCTTATAAAAACATGAATAAATACATTGAGGTTTTGTGATATTCGTATATTTTCATTGCTTTTTCCTGCTCGCAGTCTTCATCAACTGAAAAGGCTCTGGCTAATCAGTTCTTGGCCCCCGGCCGTACCCCCACGACGACCAAAGAGAGAACCCCGGCCACTAAAACCGTTCATCTGCAGACAAAGGCTCGTTGCACGGGCAAGATGAGGAGTGAGCTGCTTGGTACAGTATGTTTTGGTGCTGATGATTCTTTGTTGCTCGTTTATAGATGGACTTTTGTTGCGTTCAGCTGCCGTTGGTGGCTGTGCCTCACATGTGTCCCAGGCTGGGTGGGGAGTCACCTGTTTCTGGTTTGGACAGTAAATAGCGGGCACAGGCACTGTGCTGGGTCTGGAGAATTGTGTTTTATCACTGGACCTTTGTCATTTCTGTTCTGTTTCTCTTTCTGCCTCCCAGGACCCCTTGGCTATGGATGGTAAGTTTAATCTTTTGTTTCCTCTCATTTCAGTTAGCCTGAGGCTTACAGAGAAAGGAGGAGGAAGGTCAGGTATTAGAGACTGGCCAAAGTGTACTTTTAATTTAATAGCTCGCTTCTTTTCAAGATAGCAGATTTTCAAAACAAACAAAACCAAAAACCCTCGCAGTTAAAGCCTGAGTGTTGTTATCAGTATGGTAGCAGGGACTTGCAGGAACCTATTTTCCTAGAACCCATATAGAAACAGACATTCTAATTATAGAATTAGCAAGGACAATTTACCTTTATTGTTGCTCCTGTTCTCTTCTGCTCTGAGCAGATCGTGTGATTTGAGGCACTTAGAGTAGATGTTGTTCGATTCCTCTTAAATATACAGCCATGGAGGGAACTGGTAGGAATTAATTTGCAGTTTCCATAGCTACTGTTGCAGTGGTTGGATCGGGGCCAATCTAACGTGTCCTGAAAGAGAACACCAAGACACACGGGCTTAACCGGTGCCCTCAGGGATATGATTCATCTGTTTGTTCTCTCTACCGTGCATTTGATGTTACATGTTGTCTTTTCCCTGTAGGAAGCAGGGGGGTATTTGAAATCCATATTCCCTGGGGTCGAGGGCCAAGTAGGATGTCAATGTCTAAAAATCCCTTAGAGAAAACTTGTTTCTTCAGCTTCCGATTACGTGGCAATTTATAACATGCTAAAACACAAATTTAACTCTTTTTTTTTTCCAGATTCTGAGGAGTTAAACATAAGGAAGCGCAAGTAAGTAAAAATTTCTCGTTTGGATGCTCCGTTTTTTGGGAACTGCTTTCCCGCTGCCCTTTAAATCACAGATGTGCTTCCATTTGGGTGAAGTTCCTCCTGGTGGAAACCGAGACGTGTTGATTTAATTGTTGATGTAATTGTCAGAGCTGGAGAGCCCTTGGGAGATCGGCCCGCAGGGAAGTACAAATCCCAACGTGTTTTTCCCCTTACGCTCTTGCAGAGGCCTCGCGGCTGATGAGAAGCAGTCGGCAGTCGAGCTGGATGCTGTGCTGCAGCACCATCAGGACGTGCAGGAGAAGTTAGCTGAAGAAATGCTAAGTTTGGCCCGCAGTCTCAAAAACAACACTCTGGCCGCGCAGAATGTGATAAAACAAGATAACCAGGTAGCGTGCATTGAAGTTCTAACCTCCTTGTTTTGCAACTAAGAAGGTTAAAGTGCTAATATGTTAAATACTGTGCATATGACTTGATTCCAGGTGAGATTAGAGTGGGGAGGCTTGGATCTGTGTCTGTAGTGCAGTTGAACCTTTTTGTTGGAAGAAATAGTGTCAGAACATTCAAATGGGAGCGTGAAACTTTGTTCTCTTTGCTCCGCAGACGCTCTCGCACTCTCTCAGGATGGCAGACCAGAACTTCGAGAAGCTCAAGGATGAATCTGACCGCCTTGAACAGCACGCAAAGAAATCAGTCAACTGGCTGTTGTGGATAATGTTAATTGTAGTTTGTTTTATATTCATCAGCATGATTCTCTTTATCAGAATTTTCCCCAAACTAAAATGACTCGGGTTTTTTAGACTGCCGGAGAGCAGTTGGAAAGCTCAGCTGGGATGATACCTGTCAGCAATCAATTTCTTTGCCACCTGTCACGTCCCCAAATTCAGTGAAAATTCAGTGGTTTCATGGGGAAGGCTTTTTCTACACTTGGATACTTGGTTACTTTTTTTTACCTAGTGAATATTGTTGCTTATTGAGGGGAGAACTGGGATAAAGATGGCAATTTATGCTGAGCTGCTAACGGGTTCCTCAGTGGGCAGACACAGTCCTGTTTTTAGTGTGACTATTGAAAATGTCACGACTCCTAAAAGGCATTTAATCCATATGAATATAAGTAACAGTCCAAGTCTTAAAATTTCTCCTGTCTTTACAGCTTTACTGAACTAGGGCCTTGCTGCCAACAGGATATTTAATTACCAAGTTGTGTACGTACCCAGGTGTAGGAGGAGAATGCTGCCATTGAGTTGCTGGCCTGGCTCAGGTTCAGAGCAGGTAAAACTATTCTCAGGCTCACCTTTTTCCAGAGTATTTGGGACTTCAGACTTTGCTGGGAAGTCTGAACTGAAGATGACTGCGAAGAGCTGAAGCCGCTTGCTGTTGCGATGTTTGCTTCCCTTGTTGCGTGCGCAAATGTTCTCACTCGTCGTGTCGTGTTGGTGCTTTTTGCATCAAGAAATCGCTGTAACCCTGGCGCCATGGGATTGTAAACACGGTATTAACGCTCCCTATGGTGCAGACCTCACCTGTACAAGCGTGTTTTCGTTGTAAGACGGGAGTGAAAGAAACTGGTGTCTTTAAAAAGAAATGATAACGAATCAGCCTTAACCTTTTGAGCTGAGTTATTCTGTTCAAGAGGTTGGTGTCAAACTTGTATCCTTAAGAGGTCACCACAATAAAGCAGAGATGAACTAAACTAGAATGAATATTTTAAAGCACTGCTACTGCTGGAACAAATGAGAGCCTGCAGTAAAGCACGGCTTGTTGTGATGGGCTAAGAGCCATTTTTAAGCGCTTATAAGCTAAAAGCAAACCATTCCTTGTCTGTGCTCTTGTTTCCCGAGTCTTCCTCTGGCAGGGGTCGTGTTGAGGCGTGCAGAGCGTTTCGTGCAACCCTCAGTGTTCTTTGGCCGTTTCTGTTGCTGTTTTGCCTCCCGCGTTGGGCGTTTCAGGCCTGTGTGGTGATCACAGCAGCCCTGGGTGGGGGGAAGAGCCGTTGGTCACAACAATTGAGTTCTTGTGACAATCCGCGTCCCGAAGCAGCGGGCTCTGGTTCAGAATTGTTCTTTGTTCTTCACAAAAACAGCTGTGTTAATGAAGACGGTTCACTTTTTTTTTTTACATAAAGTATTTTTGTTCATTTAACAGGATGTTTGTAATTTAGTGTGCCATTCACTTACGGATTATCAAATGAGTAATTATACTACAAAGTACAGTTTTTTTCTTGTAGCTATTCATCTTTGTGATATGCTTATTCTCTTCAAGCAAACTTGTTACTTACCTTGAACTTTATAGAAATCTATAGTTGTAGCAATCCATTTACGGACATTTCTACTTTTCCCAGAAGTTTTTCTTCAACTGTAATGTTTGGCATTACACTGTGCTTCGTTAGTGAATGCTGTGTCACCAAATTATTTCATTCTAATTGTCTACTCCTTTCCCTGCAGGCATTTCAGTGCCGAGCTCTTAGAGCAGAGGTTGAATGTAGCACTGGAATGGTTTTTGTGTGACAAGATATTGGAATGATACAACATTCAGGCTTCATTGTCTGTAACATTTTTCCCCTTCATTACTTGAAATAAAATATTTTTTCCAGCTTGCAAAAGACTTGGTGCACCACAGCAGTCAAGTTTAAAGCTGACTTTTGCTATCAGCCACGTGTCAGCTATAACTTTTTTTAGTAATTATAGTAATCTGAAAACACTTTGAAGATCGGTGCTAGTAGTATTTAGGAGAAACAAGCACTCGAGGCTTTGCGACATTTCGTAGATGGAGTGATGGTTTTTCTTTTCGACCGACGCGTGGGTGGCGGTGCTTGTACGATCTGCTACTTCAGCCCTCGGCTCTATTTCTTAGCACGGGGGCTCTGATGTGCCCTCGACAGAAGAATGTTATATATAGAAATAGCTTTCTGTGAGAGTTGCAAACGTTGGCAAGTGAGAATTGCTTCACTTTCCCAAAGCTTGGGAAACCCAGATGCAGAGATGCTTATCAGGCGCAGGGCTGGGCCTTGGTTGGCTTCTTGGCTGCTTACCTGCTTAAAAATATATATATAATCTTTTGGAGACTTGGGTCATGCCAGGCTGCTGAATGTGCCATTTCCATTGATGCTGCTGGAAACCTGAGAATAAAAATATTATAATTAATAGCTACAGGCATTAAAAAAAAATGAAAAATGATAATACAGCGGAGAAGAGCAGAAAATAAGAATCTGATTTCCTGCTGTCCAGATGCCATCCTGAGTCCTGCAGCCGGCCTGTAGTTCTTGTCCTGATCTGCTCCATGTGCACCCACCGAGTAAGAGTGACATTAAAACCCGGCTTAGCTAAACCAATACCGCCTGCCACATGACACCGCCGTGACATTTCTGGCGTGAGCGCTACCTCCAAATAGGAGATGGAAGTGGGAAGCAGCAGCAGCCGGTGAATAATGGATTAGATACGCCTGATTTGTAACGTTTACACAGAAAGGGTGTGTCTCCTAGTTACAGAACAAACTGGTTATCAAAACGGGAACTAGAAGTTCTGTCTCGTCCAAAATGCAAAAAACGTGAGATAAAGCCACGTGGAACGTACAGTTACAGTTCGCTGAACTCCCCTGTCCTTCCAAATTCGATTCTGGATCAGCCTAAACATGCGTTAACTGCAGGAAGGTGGTGGGTGAGGGCACTGGAAGGGTTTCAGGCCAGGTCTAGGTCTGGTTTACACTGGGCCTGCGTGGGGATGCAGCGTGGGAACGGGGCTGTCCTGTGGTTCTTGTAGGAACGGAGAAAAACCGAGGTTCTGTTGAGCTGAAAACTTCAGTGCTGAATTAAAACAACAATGTTCTGGAAAGCAAATCCAACATTGCACCCACCTCTGTGACATCCAGAAAATCAGAGTGAACAAAACGGGAAAGGGGACAAAACCCGATGAAGCTGCCGTGGAGAGCCGCGGTTTCCTTTGCATCCTTCGTCCCCAGGTACTTTGAACTGCACGTGGCAGAGACGCCCTGTGCCATTTTCAAAGGCTGTATTTGCTAATGTAACAACGGAATTCTCCAGAAGGATTTGACACCGTTTCCTCTTTCAACCGTAAAAAACTGGGATTTGCGTCCTTAGCACACAAAGCGACCGGATCCTCATCCTCTGAGCTTTCTCCCGGTGAGAAGAGAGCGGTCGCTTATCGCGTTTGGTGTGGACGGAAGGAAGGGTAAGAAAGGAACTTTGTCAATCTGTGACGTGAAATATTTTATATTAAGAGATCTGGCAAATACTTCTGTGTGTGACTCCCAACAGGATGAGATAAATTTTCCGAGGTCAGCTCTGCCGCAGCCTCAGCTTTAGGTTTAGTCACCGAGAAGTCGGCTCAAAGCTTTGCAGCGACATCCTGCCGGTGATGCAGGGACTCGGTTTTGGCTTCAACAGCGACTCTTGTGCGGCTTCAAAGGCCGGGAGGCTGAACAACGTGCGTGCTGCAGGGTGAGAAACTCGTGAGCAGGAAAGCGTGTTGGACGAATCAATAAAAACAGAGCGACCTGAGCGACGGGGCGAGCGTTCAGCCGGGGAGCTGCACCGTGTTGTGCAGAGAAGGGCGCGTTGAACGGTGGTGAAGTGCGAGGTGAGAATTCTGCCTATGGCTGAAAAAGAAAACCAAACCCACCCAACCCGAGACCTCTGCATGTGCCTTGGGTTCCAGTGAATATTTCATGAGAGGAATTAATCCATTTAACTCGATATTTCTCTGGCTTTTTACACCCTTTTAGTCTGTCCTGTGATTCTTGGCAGCTCTTTTTTTGGGATTTCAAACGGAACGAGGCTTTTGACGGGGCCTGTACTTTTACTGCATTATCTGTGATGTGCGGCTTTCAGATCGCGTTAATACAAAATAGCACTTTTACTGTGTGTTATCTCAGCGGAGATGCCAAAGATGACAAAAACCAAGTGTGTTTTCATGCAAACACCCCAGTAGGGGAACACCGTTTTTTCTGAATAGTTCAAAAAGCAAAAGATCGCTGCTTTCCGCATGCACTGAGCATTCTGGAGGCACAAACGGGAGCCAAGCTGATACTTTCTGTGCGTTTTTTATAAATTTTGTCCTACGCAGAATATCCTTTACCTGCTGCAAGTGCACACTGCTCAGGTGTATAATAACAGATGATTTTCTACATCAGAAACATTAAAGGTCAGAAAATATAATATTATTTCAAAGCTCCACACCCATTTTCCTCACCTTCCTGACAGTTGTTACTTTAGGAGATTCATTTAAGTAAGGAAGTGTGGGGCTGAATAGGTAGAACCTTCTATTTCAAGTCTCCCTGTATTTATTTTCTTAGGAGGATTCAGAAACGAGCCCCAGTATTTCGTAAGCATCGCAGTTCATAACAGACACTTCTCACTGCTTAGTCCTCAGTTATTTAAAATAATCCATGAAGAATCTGCAGAGGGGAGAAACCATTGTGAATGAAGAAAGGAGGCATATTTAATACATAAAACTAGTGATTTTAGTGGTTTCCTGAATCAGAAATTAGAGAAGAACTTGCAGGAAAAAAGGAAAGGACCGAGTTCTGGGTTATTTTCTTAGCGCCCACATTAGTGCCGTTGGTTTATCTGATTGCAAACCTGGTGTCTCATAGCACGGGGAACATGGAGCAGTGAGTGGATGGGAAAGATGCTGCAGAGATTGCACCCTGATGTTCTTCGTCGGTAATTAGAAACTAAAAATAGGAGTTTAGGGAATGATAATAAACCTGTAGCCTTTAATCCTCCGGTGCCAATCTGTAAGCTGATATCATTAGTACATGAAAGGCAAGGAGAACAGAAGTGAGTAAGAGAAAGTAGGTTGCTATTACAGCCAGATTATGAATTCCACAGAGCCCGAGCCGTCTAGATGATGTTTGGCTCTGGTTTATGCAAAGCCTGTAGTTATGAAGCAGGTTAATTTGCAGAGAACACTGGTTTTGTTGTTTATTTCCATTCCTTGACCGTCTTTGCTTCCTGAATTCTGAAATGAGTGACGTTCTGAGTCTCCTCCGCTCTTGTGAGGCAGGGAGAAGCGTACGTGAGAGCAAACGGGGAGAAACTGATTCCCATGATGGTGGTTCCAACGCACCCACGAGATGAATCAACAGCTGATGCGCCGCGCAGACACTTCTTGTACTGCAATAATCACAGAGAAAGCAGCCCCGCTTCAACAGGGCCTTTCATCTCAACGCTTTAATAGTTTGCAAATGCTCAGGTGTAGTTCTTGGTACACACGCTGCTTGCATTCAGGTGATTTAGGCAAATAGGGCTGTCGACCTTACCCCCTCCAGCCGGGAAACGGCGAAGAACGTCACGAAGTGAAACGCACCGAAATAGATGTGATTCCACGGACCGGTCCTCCCGTTCGCAGCTCCCCGTGACGACCGCCGCGATTCTTCACGTGGAAAAGCAACGCAAAGTCTTTAAAATAGCGTGGATTCTCTTTAGTGCCGTTTCAGCGACCTGCGGGGAACCGCTGGCCCAACTGAGCTAGAAAAGTAACACAAAAGTGAGATCTGTTGTAAGCTGAGGGTGGCGGGGGAAAGATTTGAAATGGGAATGTCCATTTACCAAGTGGTTTTGAAGTAAAACAAAAGCTTTATTCTAGCAGTGTATATAACTCAGTATCTTGCAGAAAAGGGGGAAAGCAAGGGGCAGGTACAATTACCAGAGTTGCCAGGAAACGTCCTGTCATGGCTCAGCACTACACTGCGGAGATGCTTTAAAAAAGAGAAAAAACCCCACCAAATGCTGAATCCCATGAGAAAAAGACAACCAGAAGTTTGAAATTGCTATTTGGGCTGGGCTCTTTGTCAGCGAAACTGAACCGTTTAGTGGGAGATAGCCCTAAAGGGAATCTCTGGGGCTATTCCACCTCATCATATGGTTTTACTGAGGGAAGCGGTCGCAGGTTGGCACCAAGTCCTGCTCTCCCGCGGGGCTTCAGGCCGTGAGGGGGAAATCCGAAAGCTTCACCGCTTTCCTCAAGGCTCCTGAGGCCAAAAATCGTCCCTGGGGCAGCTCGCAGGACCCAGCCCGGCCTTTATCTGGGATATTGTGTCCAGCTCTGGGCCCCTCAGTTCCAGGACAGGGAACTGCTGGGGAGATTCCAGCGCAGCCACCAAGATGCTGGAGGGAGTGGAGCATCTGCCGTGTGAGGAAAGGCTGAGGGAGCTGGGGCTCTGGAGCTTGGAGAAGAGGAGACTGAGGGGTGACCTCATTGCTGGGATCAATATGGAAAGGGGCAGTGTCAGGAGGATGGAGCCAGGCTCTTCTCAGTGACAACCAGTGATAGGACAAGGGGCAATGGGTGCAAACTGGAACACAGGAGGTTCCACTNTTCCCCGCCGCTCTCCGGCCCCCCCGCCCCGCCGGGCCCGGAGCCGCCCGAGCGGGGGCGGCCCCGGCAGGTGCTGATGCGGCCGCTCCTCCCCCGTCCCGTCCCGTCCCGGCTCCGCGCCGCCTCTTGCCGCCGCCCCGCTCCCAGCTGACGGGGGCAGCCCCTTGTTTACTGGCCAGGGAAGCGGCCGCCAGCCCGGCCTGCGCTGGAAGCGGCCGCCGGAGCCGACACCGAGGGGCAAGGGAGGGGCCGGGCGCTATAAAGGAGACCCCGCGGCGCCTTCTCCGGCTCTCTTCCCCCACCATGCGAAGCCGGGCCCGGCCCCCGCGCCCGCCCCGCAGCCTCTGATTCGGCCGCGCCGGAGCCGCGGCGGCTCCCAGCGAACGCGGGCATGGGACCCAGAGCGGCGGCGGCGCTGGCGGTGGCGGTGGCCGTG